>ML327410.1:0-20438 GCA_005239505.1 Nicotiana paniculata
CTTTCTTTGGAGCACGACAATCTATGGCCTTATGCCCGGGATTTCCAAAGTTGTGACAACTACCTTTGAACTTTTTCTTGTTCGGGTAATTCTTTGGTCCAAATGCCTTCTCTCTTTTCCTTTTATTTTCTGGTGCTTCGTCAACAATGTTAGCTCCCATTATTGCCTAGTTGCCACGTGACTTCTTTTCAGTATTTTTGTCGTCTTTTTCTATCCTTAGACGAACAATTAGATCCTCAAGTGTCATCTCTTTGAGCTTGTGCTTCAAGTAGTTCTTAAAGTCCTTCCATAAAGGAGGTAACTTTTCAATGGAGGCAACAACTTGAAATGCCTCATTTATGACCATACCTTCAATAACAAATTTATAATTAATAAGTCTATTAATATTATTAATAAAATTATTGACTCGGGTCATACCTTCAGCAAGGAGGTCATGCACGATGACTTGTAATTCTTGGACTTGAGTGATGACTGACCTAGTGTCAATTATTTTAAAATCCAAAAATTTTGCAGCAACGAACTTCTTAAGTCCAGCATCCTCGGTCTTGTACTTTTTCTCAAGAGCGTTCCATAACTCTTTTGAAGTTTCCATGACACTATAAACATTATACAAGCCATCCTCCAAACAACTTAAGATGTAGTTTCTGCATAGGAAATCAGAGTGTTTCCATGCTTCAATTACCACAAATCGTTCAGCCTCAGGAGTATCTTCTCCCACAACTGGAGTATCTTCCTTGATGAATAATTGCGGGCTTAGTGTAGTTAGATAGAATAGCATCTTCATCTGCCAACATTTGAAGTCTGTACCGGAAAATTTCCCAGGTTTTTCTTCCGGTGCCATCGTATGTGCTGGTCTTGACGAAGCAACAACACTCGATGAAGCACCCGTTCCAGCAACATTTCCATTAATTTGGTTTTCATTTGTCATGTTTCTGTAGAGTTGGAAACAAGCAAAATTTCGTTAAATCAGTGAAGTTTCGATATATTCAAACTGAATACCAAACCAAACATACAACACGTAACAATGGCGAAGTTTTTATATACTTCAAGCCCGTACGTTTATTATTCCGGTAAAGTTTTGATATACTTTAAACCGGATAGAATAGTTATTAGAGTAGAAAGCACAAAGGCTTTAGTCTCCAAAGCAGTATACAAAATATAGATAACAGTTCAATATAAATTTCAACATAGAAACGTTAAATAAAATTCCTTAAGCTTGTTGTCGATACTGTGTTAAAACAAACTATTAGAAGAAACAGAAAATCAGTAGATGATATGAAATATTCCGAGTTCACAATTTCCTTGTGCGTCCTTAAGGAATTTTAACCCCCTCACAAGTTGCCAAGATAATGTATTAAATCCTCCCAGGATGAAACGGAATAAACCTTCCTGCAACAGTGGCAATACTAGTTGCAGGATACCAACGAACTCAAAGAACGGAGCAAAATCACACTTACGATTTTGAGAGAGAGACTGCAAATAGAATGCAGTATATTTTCAGAAGGAAATTCTGGATTTTTCAGTGAGTGAAAAGAAAGCCATGCCTCGAAATTTATAGGTAGTGTAAAATGTGAAGAGGTGTCTGTTCAGAAGGGAAAGACAACGTTTGGATTATACGTTTCAGTCAATTTCGTTAATGAACTGATTGGCATTTAATTAATTCTTAACTAATTAATTAAATAAATTTTGTCCAAAAATAATCTTATCGATCGATCATTTGACAAATCAAAATCCAAATCCAAAGCCGAAGCCGAGCCGAGCGACGACGACGGCGCGATGGTTCATTCTCTTCAACTCCTTTTAAGAGCTCTAAGAAGTGATTCTATATTTATACACACAAGTGTAGTTGTCTTTCACCAATGTGGTACAAAGTTCATGACAAAGCTCACTTGATTCAAATTTTCATTTCCCTCCATTTTATTTCCCACCATTTTCCAATTCACATGTCTTGTCTTTAAATCCCAATGGCTTTAAAGTCCAACAAATTATTTTAGTGGCTCGCTTTAACATTAGAAAATATTTTGTAATCAACAAAAAATGGATCAAACAAATAAACATGAATTCAATGTGAGCGCACATGTATGTTAATTTATAAATTAAAGGTTAAACGTTAAAATAGAGGATATAACAAATACCACATAATCATAATTGAGTAAATCTAAAAGTAGTATATGTAATACTGACACCATCAAAGATTTTTTATTCTTAATCAGAGGTACCAACCAAATCTCAAAACTTTTTACCCTCATAGTGACTTTTTATTGTAGGAATCTCAAAGCACGAAGGATAATGCCGTTCCATGTTATGATATTAAAGCACGAAGGATAATGCCGTGCCATGCTATGATATTAAAGCACGAAGGATAATGCCGTGCCATGTTATGAGAGTAAACCACGAAGGGTGATGCCGTGCACTTGTTTTGGTGAGGATGAGAGTAAAGCACGAAGGGTTGTTTTGGTGAGGATGAGAGTAAAGCACGAAGGGTGATGCCGTGCACTTGTTTTGGTGAGGATGAGAGTAAAAGCACGAAGGGTGATGCCGTGCACTTGTCTTTGTATTCTCATCCGTTGTTCTAAATTTGGATATTTCTACTGATCTCTTATTGCATTTATTGGAAAGATTTGATAATCCTCCTGTACTTCCTGGAAATTTTTGAATTACGGACTGAGTTCCAGTGGATAAATCTTGAGGAGATTTTGATCAAGAGATGTTATTGAAAAGTATTATTTAAAAAGCAATGGTTTTGAAATGATTATACTTGAATGACTTTTACATCGAATGTATATTTGAAAAGCACTAGCCTTGCCTAAAATGATATTTGGAAGTCATTTATTGGGAAAGCATCTTTGGGAAGTTTCGTATTTTGAAAGAAACTATGTTTTACGTAATTCTCTCTGTTAAATATACTTATATCTACTTTTGGAGAAAGTATATTTTCAAAGGAAACTCTTCCATACTAAAAATTATTTTATTTGTAAAAGTTTTTCATATGAACTGCTGTTTAAAGATTTCTACCAGTTATGGATTTTAACGGCTAAGGCCCGATGTGAACAAACCGACGTGGAGTTGAGTTATTGGTGTTCTTTATTTTATTGTGTTTCCTTTCAATTCATCTTGTTTTGCTGTCCAACTCTGTGTATTTTTGTGCTGTTTCGCGATTGATTTCTGTAATTTCCTTCCACTTTATATTGTCATTGTTGTAAATTATTCTGCGAAGTGTTAGATAGATGTATCATTTGGTCATTTTTATATACATGTTATTTATTTTGGAGACCAGTGGTGTCTTGACTAGTTCTCATCACTACTCCACCGAGGTTACTCTTGATACTTACTGGGCACCGCTGTGGTATGCTCATACTACACTTCTGCGCATTTTTGTCTGCAGATCCATGTATATATTGTAGTAGCTGTGTGGATGATTGCCGAGGAGACTCAATGTAACCTGCTGCTGCGTTCGCAGGCGTCAGAGTCACCTTCTTTGTGTTTATTATTCATACACTGTTGTATCTATTTCCAAACAGTTGTACTTAGAAGTTGTAGAAGATTCGTAGAGCTTATGACTTGTACTACCGGTTTTGGGAAAGTTTGTACATTCTGTTGAGATTCTATATCAAGACTATTAGTTTTCCTTTTATTATTGTTGTTATTCAGTAACTGCTAGGCTTACCTAGTCCCTAAGACTAGGTTCCATCATGATACCCAACTGAGGAAAATTGGGTCATGACAACTATATTCTCACTGCAAATGCTCTTATTAGAATAAGTCCTAGAAGGAAAAAATCTATGGTATGCTTAAAGCGTATAGATAAACCGGTTTCAAATAAAATTCGTGATAAAGAAGATGAGAAAACGATCAAAATGTAAAGATCCGACCGGTCGTTTTGAGCATTTTATACTCTGCTCGGTTATTAGACGGCATGAGTAGCTCCTTGTGATGTATTATAACTTATGTGAATCGTGATTTTGGTTTTAAGGTTATTAGGGATTGATATGGAGGAATGATATTCAGCTAGGAGCTTTAAATATGAAAGGTTTGATTTTGACTATTGAGTAATCGATCTCGGATTTGGATTTTTATGGTTCGGTTAGCTCCGTTAGGTGATTTTGGACTTAGGAGCGTATCCGGAATGTAATTTGGAGGTCCGTGGTAGAATTAGGCTTGACTTGGCGAAATTGAAAATTTGATGATTTCTGGTCGACAGTAGAAAATTTGATATCGGAGTCGTAATGGAATTCTAAGAGTTGGAGTAGGTTCGTAGTGTCATTTGTGACGCGTGTGCAAAATTTGAGGTCATTCGGACAAGGTTTGATAAGTTTTGGCATCGGTTGTGAAAGTTTGAGGTTTCAAGTCCATTAAGCTTGAATTGGTGAATGATTCATATTTTTGTTATTGTTTGATGTGATTCGAGATCTCGATTGAGTTGGTATGGTATTTTAGGACTTGATGGTACCTTTTGTTGAGGTTCCGGAGGCCTCGGGTGTGTTTCGGGTGAGTTTTGAGCGAATCCGGGCATTTCTAGAACTCTGGCATGGTGCTAGTGCCTTGGAAACTCGGACCTCGGAAAAATTTTGCGGACCTCAGTGGAGGGGGCGCGGACCGTATAATTTTGGTCGCGGCCACGCTCTAGGGAAGATCTGCAAATTCGGTGGTCCGACTTCGGCAGCCTATATGTTTCGATCTACAAGGAATTTTGAGATGATTTAAAAACAAAAATTGTAGGCCTTCGTGTCTAGTTTCCAGGAAGTTAAAGAAATCATCATTTGGATATATGTAGAGAAAGTTATTGCCAAAATACTAAGTCCTGTAAGTGCAGCCACCAAAAGTGCGGCCGCACCACTTTTTCGCGACTGCAGGGGGTTGGATTTTCGCGGCCGCACCTGGATTTTCATGGACCGCATAGTGGAGATCAGAGGGTGCACTATATAAACGGGGTTTAGGGAATTATTTCACATTTTGGACCTAGGGAGCTCGATTTGTGGCGATTTTTCGTGGGGTTTTCAAGAAATTCATCGGGGTAAGTGATTCTAACTCGGATTTGGTTAATATACGGAAATTTGGGGAAAAATGTAGAAACTTCATAAAATGAATTTTTGGAATTTGAATGTCGATTCGAAGTCGTATTTGAGCGAAACTAGTATGGTTGGACTCGTGAGTGAATGAGGGTTCGTAATTTGTGACTTTTACCCGATTCCGAGTCGTGGGCTCGAGGGCCGAGTTTGAGACAATTTCGTGATTTTGGTATAATTTGATAGTTTTTTCTTGTGAAATTCATTCCATTAGCATTTATTGATGGTATCGTACTGGTTGTGAATAAATTCGGAGCTTTTGGAGGTCGAGTCGAGGGGTGAGAACATCCCAGAGTAGGATTTCTACGTTGTTAAGGTAAGTAACTCTTCTAAACTTAATGCTGACTGCTGAGGGTGTGAAACCCCGAGTTAGGTGTTATATGATTTGTATTGAGGTGACGCAAATGCTAGGTGACGGGTGTGTGGGCGTGCACCCTGTGAAATAGGACCCTATGGTTCCCATGGCCCCGTATAATGGCCCTATTTTGTCGATATTTATGTTTTTAACATGTGATAAAGTAATTGAGCTATCAATCATGCTAGATATCATGTTTGGTGTCGCGACCCAAAATCTACAACGGTCGTGATGGTGCCGGACACCACCGTCAGGCAAGCCAATCATTAAATAGTCCAAATAAATTCCTGTTTTAACATTTATGAAAAACCATTTCCTTTCGCTTTATTACATATTAACTAAATAACATCTGGTAAGTAAAACAATGGTTTGAATATCCTATTTTAGCAAATATACCCCTATATATCCCAGAACCCGGTGTCACAAGTACATGAGCAATTTATAAGAATTTATACAATCATCACAAATCCTGTCCGAAATACAAATTGGACAAGGAAATTTAAAATAAAAATAAATACAGTACGAGGGAGACTCTGTCAACTGCGGATCGCCTCCGGATGATGCAGCTTGCCTAAGTCTCTGAATCCTTCAAATTGCTATGAAAGTACCTATACAATAAAATGCACAGCAAGTGTAGCATGAGTACAAAAATAACCTGTACTCAGTAAGTCGTCCGCCTAACCTCAGAGAGGTAGTGACGAGAGGTCGAATTAGACACTCACAAAGGTCCAACAAATTAATTAACATCATATGATGAGCACGGTAGGCATGTTAAGGTAGTAAAGCAGCAATATATATAAGGCACTGAAATCCAAGTAAATACCGAAAGTAAACAAACAGTTACCACTTCCTCATTTCCCCCCAAATATTTTAAATAAAAAATTTCCTCTTTGTTTTCCCCCAAATATCTTATCAGTTTAAAAATCCATGAAAAATATCTAACAATTTAGCATGCGCATACGGGATGGACTACCGGCCTGAGCTGTCATAATAATCATCTCTGTGCACTGCCGAGGATCGAACGGCCCGTCCCATAAGTGCACCTCTCAATATAATAATCATGTCTATGCACTGCCGAGGATCGAACGGCCCGAACCATAAGTGCATTTTAAATCTGCCGTGGCGTACGACCCACTCCCATGAGAGTGGGGGAAATAACACTCCACTCGCGGAATGTAAATTGGAAAGCGGTCACATGCAGTCATGCACAATCAACAGTCCACCCCGAATACATCGGGAAAACAAGTACCCAAGTAAATGACATATTTCTCTTTTAAAAACCACAGAATAGTATTTAAATCCCTTTTTTCGAAATTCACTTGCCAAGTTTTTATAATGTTTAATAATACAACCTTATCCGGAAATACAGTTTCCTGCAAAGGAAATCAATTCTCTTTTTATATGATTTAGAAAATAAACTCTAATCTTCCTTAGTCATTCAATTACAATTTCGATTATATTAGCAGTCTAATATCACAGACAAGATCACAGGTACAACAGGTAAGGCATGCTAATGGGTCCTAGGCTACCCGAACATGGCATAATAGTAGCTACGCACGGACTCCCATCACCTCATGCGTATGTAGCCCCCGCAGATAGTAACACATACTTAATTAGTTCACCTAGGGGGATAATTTCCCCTCATAAAATTAGAAAGGAGACTTACCTCGCTCCGAAGTCCCATAACCGGCTTCCAAGCCCTTCCGACGACTCCCATGGATGCACAACTCCCCAAAACTACAACATAACGGGCAAAGCAATGAAAATTCATCCTAATACTCATAACAAATTCAAATTATATACTTTCCCAACCCCGCTTAGTGATGACCAAAATGCCTTCGAGCCCACGTGCCTGAAATCCGAAATTTCTCGAAGAGGTATCCTACCCATAGCCTTACTAACTCAAATATACAATTTACTCTACATTTCATGCTCAAATTCGTGGCTAAAAATCCAAATTACCAAATTCTAGGTTTCCTTAAGATTTCCTAATTTCCTACCAATTCCCATGTCTAATTCCATGCATATAACTTGTATTTTAAATTAGAAACATGAATGGATTACTTACCTTGACATTTCATGAACGACGTGCCCAGCCTCATGACCCCAAACTACTGAACGACGTGCTAGAGCTCAAAACGACCGGTCGGGTTGTTACATTTGGACTTTACGCCGATACTATTGAGACCCATAATGGTCGTTTCTTGCTGTTATTTCACATACTTCATTGATATCTTGTACTCAGTCATGTTCATGCATTCATATCATATCTCACTCTCAGTTGTTAATTGTTGATGCATCATATTCTTGTTGTCAGGCTAATTTCATGACACTGTGAGCCCGTGAGTGAGGCTGGAGAGATTGATGATTGATTAAGGCCTAGGTCCTGGTTGTGAGGATATTGATACCATAGCACGTGAGTTGACCATGCTTATCCATGTATTGATATTATAGCACATGAATTTTCCGTGCAGCACGTGAGTTGTCCGTGCGGATCCAGATATTGATATTATGGCACGTGAGTTGTCCGTGCAACATGTGAGTTGTCCGTGCTTAGAGTTTGGGCTGTAGGAGCCCCTCCAGAGTCTGAACACCCCTAGTGAGTGCAGTCGACTATAAACGTGTGTCGATCGAGATACACATGCCATACATGCATTTGCATGAACGCATGACATATCGGCATAGAGATGCATTTTTCCTCATGTTATATAATATCACGTCATCCATGACTTATTATACACATTGACATGTGCGCTCAGAGAGGTATTTTATACTTGTTGTTTTTGTAAAGGAAATGAAACATCTTACTTATTGCTGAAAAGATTTTGGGAAAATTTTTAGTTTTCAAACTTATCTGTATTTCGACATTTTGGCAAAAGATTTGAGTTCTCACTAAGATATTTGAAAATCATGTCTATTTTATGGAACCGTGAGCGAGTTAAGCATGTTACTTCTGAGATACTCTTTTGATACTTGTATTACGTTGTTGCGAGCTATTGTAGAATCCTGGTATTGGACCCGACCTAGTGTTAGCTCGTAACTGCTTTCAACTTAAGGTTAGGTTTGTTACTTACTCAATACATGGGGCCAGTTGTACTAATACTGCACTTCTGCACATTGCATGCATATGTTGGTTGTTGTTGTTGTTGTTGTTGTTTCTGTGCTCGATGATTGCGGGACTTTGAAGATGTACCGGCATCCCTGTTGTAGCTGCCTCCTTTGTTCGGGGTAGCCTTAGATTATAAAACTCTGTTTATGTACTTTGCAAACAGATGTATTTATTTCATTATTGCTTTATAAACTCTATTCGTAGTAGCTCATGATTTGTACTACCAGTCCTTGAGGAAATGTAATGGATTTAGATAATTTATTTGTCTAATTGACTTATTAACATTATTGAAACTGGATAGTTTTTAGTTGACTTACCTAGCGGGTTGGATTAAGTGCCATCACGACTAGAGGATTTTGGGTCGTGACACAAAATAATCATAATAAGGAGGCAAGTGATCTAGAAGATCACATGACATAACATTTCATAAAATCTCAGGAGAGTTTCAGGTGCCTGAAAATATGAATGAAGAGATCTCTATGTTATGTCTTTATGAAAAAAATATTGGAACCGATATAAAATGTTCGTCGATGAAATCTATCATAGCGCTAAATATAGATGAGGATCTTAAGTCTGTCGAATACAGACACAAAAATATTGGCCAAATGGAAGAGACATAATTCGAATAGAATTGGTTTCATATGAAAGACATGTAGTTTTGGACTTGCAGTTCAAACACTTGAAAGTATAAAGTCAATGGTGTGAAATTGCCTTTATTAATCTTATATGTCTAGCATGACATAAAAACTTGATATGCATCTAAAGTCCATTCATATGGCTTATATGATTTAACTTATATGACAATCCATGAAGAATTTAAATTGTTTAAAGCATATAAAATTCTTGGTCATGAAGTACTACATCCTAAGTACAAATTGTGCACATTTCTATCTTGCTATAATTATAAGCATGATAATGTGACAACGAGAATTTTCAAGGTGCAACATATTCATTGGAGTTAATATGTGTGATTTATTCACCAAATCTCTACCGACGTGAACCTCCAAGAAGCTAGTGCACAAGATTGGGATGCGAAGGCTCAAGGATGTGAATTGATGCTCTCATCAGGCGGAGTTAATATGTGTTGTACTCTTTTTTCCTTACAAGGTTTTGTCTCACTGAGTTTTCCTTGCAAGGTTTTTAACGAGGCAACCCAAAGGCGTATTGCTAGATATGTGTACTCCTTTTCCTTCTCTAGAATTTTTTCCCGCTAGATTTTATTTTAGTTAAGGTTTTGACGAGGCACATTATTTGTTGAATGAATATTCAAGGGGGAGTGTTATAAATAGTATTTTATTTATGGTGAATGTCTATATTTTAGAGAGATTTTAGGGTTTGTTACTTGGTGTCTAAGTCACTTTTTTCCAAAAATAGAGGAGTTCTATTCCATTATAATTGATCTCAAAATCGATAAGAATTCTCTCTCTACTTTTCTCTGCAATACTCTTCTTCTTCTTTTATTGTTTCATATCACCAATTCTTGATAGATTTGTTGAATTTTGAAGATATTAAATCATACAAATATGTTTCGAAACACTTTTAGCATGATTTTCGTATATTAAATCAAATCATAACTAAGGAATATAGAGGATTTTAAAATGGGTAAGAAAACGGGTCAAAATACCCATATTTCTGCAATTTTACTCGTTGAGTTGGAGAAGACAAATCCACATGTCTTAGCAAATCTCACTCTCGTCCAGAAGTGAGTGAGGGTGCATGGGCCCCTCCTATAACTCCAATTACGCCGAAATGTTTACTATAGATTTATTTTCCATAATTTTTGGAGTTTGGAAGTATTTTTCTTAGATTTATTACTTCTGAGATTTTAAAAAATTACATTAAATAATTCTGGCCATAAAAAATTCTGAAAATTTACTGGAATGTATTTATCATTATTCTGAAGATATTGGTATCTTTCACTCTCCTTTTGTATCATTTGATTGATTGTTCTCTTATTTTCGAGTATATTAAGTTCACTTTATATTGCAATAAGAGAATATAATTTCACAAAATTTAATTGTTGTTGTAGCAACTTGGTATGGCACACACAATCTTTGCATAAAAGAATAATATTTTACACATATAATCCTATTAATTTATAAAATTACCAGCCCAAAGGAGGGTGATTTTATGAATTTAATTTTTTTGGTTCAAGGAATTGAGACTTGATTGAGAAAATATTTCTCTTAAAGAGGATTATTTTTAAAATCATTATGTCTCGTGGGAGATATGTGACTTGAAAAGTTTGTCTGCCTGAAGGAGATAATTTTTCCTTAAAAGTCATTGTATCTCATTCCTCTCTATCCCTTCGGGGTAGGGTAAGGTGCGTACACTTTACCCTAGTTCCTATAGAGATTCCCCTTGGTCTAACTCCATGCGTTATGATGAAAAGGGAGTCGGCGTGGCATAAAGTGAAGATTTGGGGGAGCAGAAAAAAATTCCCTTATGGGGTATTCCGAAGGTGTAACCTAAGCAACAAAAAAGAGGTCCGATACTTCAACTAGAGGAGCAACCATATGGTGCACCAAACCCCGACCCAGCGTCACACATTCTCCAGGTCCGAAGGGATCCAGTGCCCAACTACCGACTCCTCCCGGAATTGCATTATCGGAGCCGAGCCAGGAATGTCCGTTAGTGGACACCCACCGCTTTTCACCGGTTAGAGAGGCCCTCTTTAATAAATTAAGAAAAGATGTTCACAGGGTCCATAAAGACTCCTTCATAGGAATTTAGAACACCTACGTGCTGGTAAACAAAAATCACCTCGACTGGATCAGAGTAAAAAAGAATGTCGAATCAGGTCGCCCTTTGCCTTGAAAGAATTCACACGCGGACACCAGCTTTCCCAAAATAAGGGGAGATCTGCTGCTTACTGCTCACGGAAACACCCAACCTATACTATAGTCAAGTCATTCACCTATCTTTCTGATCTCCTTTCCTTCTATTCATCAGATTTTAGGCTTTGACCCAAAGAAAAATGGGGTTGATGGTGTTGGCTAAAAAAAGGGGAGAGAGGAGAGCCTTAGGGTATGCTCACTTCAACATTTTTGTTTAGTTTCTCGAGATTCTCAATCTCTCTTTTTAGTGGGGAGGAATAGTATGTGAATGGCGGTTCTCAGACGAGGGAGTCATTCCTCTCTAAATAAAAAGAAGCTAGAATCTTTCTATTGATAGAGCTTTCACGTCTGCGCATAGAATCATTTTTTGCCCTTCCATTCTGTTCTTATGGTAGTTGGGTCGGAATCCATGTGATGGTTCGAAAGTTGTTTCAAATATTCTTCGCATCCCTAGAGAGATAGATTGTTGCCATTGTGCCTTGGTCGTCAAAAGGGGCATGAACAACCTTAAAGTACTGTTCCATGTCCCAGAGGTCTTCGAGCCTTGGAATTTTGAATCTCGTTGAATGGCTGTGGTTCCGGAACTCAAGTCTGGAGTCGTCAGGTGAGACATTCGATGCTGAAGGCATCTGATCAGAAATGTGACCACATCTAGTTCCGAGGTTGGCCTAACCTAACTTGATGACATGCTTATAGAGTTTTTCGACCTGAAATACTGCGTAAAGCGTCTTTCTTTCTCGGTGATCAGTCAATGAAGTCATTTTGGATCCCTGACTCGTCTCATTCTAAGACTTTGACCTGTTTGACATTGGGTCAAATCTGTCGTCTGGGCGTCGTCCCTTCTCTTGATCTACTTCGGTTACAACTCGATAGTGAGTTTTGAGGTCAAGTAAGGGATTGGGATGATTTTTCCATTAGATGGGGCTCGCACATGTTATGCAGTACCCCCCGTGAATACTCCTCCGGTATGAAAATTTCTTAATGTTAATTGAGTACCCGGTTCTCCAATCGATTGACCTGCAATAATACCTACAGCTTCCCCCAATTCAACCAGGTCGCCATGAGTAGGACTCCGGCCATAACATAATCGACAAATCNACCCTGTTTTTCTTTTCTTTGCTGATTCCTTTCAATGAAATTTTCCATGTTGCACTAAGTTACTTACGGATGTATGCATGCGGTTTGGGAACACTTTGGGGTGGACACCCATCTGAACAAGTAGGGTCAATAGTTCAACATTTAGGCCATAACGTTTAGCAACAAATAAATATTTAACCCAACAAGTGCTCTCCGGGTTTCCGGCAGGACCCGTTCTCTGGCTTTTCCTTTAAGTGACAAGGGGGGTGAGGTAAGGAGTAGTATAAGAGTGGTTCGATCATTGATAAGCCTCTCCTTATTCATTCTATAGGGCGGGGATGCAGACCAACAATCCAGCGAAAGGGCTAAAAAGCTCCTTTATTAAACCTTCCCCTTTTAATAATAAGAAGCTAAGCATCAAAGCCCAGAAAGCCCAACATATACAAAGAGCTCTTTTCAGCCCCTACTCCTAACAAGTGAAATTTGCTGGCACCCACCATATCTTGCTTCGGGACCGATCTTATGTGGATGAAGACATAGACCCACAGTGTGAAAGAGGTAAGAGGGTTCCATCTGCAATGTTAACAGAATCTTTGATAGGTAAAGGAGGCAGACAAAAAAGCTAAACATCTTTTTTCTTTCGTGCAAGAAGGAAAGAACTTTTGGGGGCTGACGGTACTTCTTTGGATGGTTTAACGCGACTAGCAGACCACGTCGTGCTCAATCAAATAATGGACACTGACTACGATTTGGATTGTCTCCCCGGCTCAATGGAAAGACAACCCCGTTCTACACTTCCCAAGACAAAAATCATGCCTTGTCTATTCCTCCAAATACCATTTACCTTTTCCTCAGCCTACCAACAAAATAACGAATTCAACCGTAGATACCCTTTAGCTAGCACATGCTAAAACGAACAAGTAAATATCTGTCTCGTGCTTAACTCTATCTGTAAGACAGGTATGTGTAGCCACTTAGTGAGGAGACAAGATCGGAGAGAAGAAATGTTCGCGAATAAGATATAAGACTCAAACTTATCATATACAACTCTTATCTACGACAAGCATTGGCTATTCTCCTTATGGACTCTTCGCTCTATCGGTCGATGCTCTAGTTGTTCGAAAGCCCAGAGCAGCTACTGGCCTGGACTGATTGTAAAGAAAGAAGCCAAGAGGCCACTAGAGAAAGGGTTCCATTTTCGAGTCTGTTTCCGATTCTTCCGACCTTGAATCTAGGTTTCCCCTAATTCCTCCTTGCTACTTTCAAAGCTACACTTGCTTCCTTCCTTCATAAGCTAATAAGAGATTCTATTATTCTACACTGACTTTACTATGCTTCTTATTAGTTATAGTAACTATACCCTCTGGGTTGAATTGCCACAACAGGGGCCTTCCTCAAGGGAGGAGTTCATACCCGGAGAAAGAAAGCAGACTACTAAATCTACTATTTCAACATATTGTTTGCACTAGTCTCATAGCCATATCTTTTAACATAACCTTTTGGTGTCTTCCTTTATGCTTCCCTCAAATCAGTACCCCCATGGTCGTCCCTTTATTCAATATCCGTCATGCTAAGAATAAGGGGTTTAGGAAGAATATGGGCTTTGTTTCAGGATTTTCAGGTGTCGAACTCTTTTATCTTCGCCAAGATGCTTTCTTAGCGATATTTTCTCATCCTGAAGTTGATCTCCTTTCCTCTATTGACCCACCCCAATCAGCATTACTATAGATTTCAACTCTCCCATGTCCATGATTAGTATAGATCATACCTTTGCCAAGATAGCCTTTGAGGTACCTCAAGATCTTGTATACTACATGTAGGTGTGCTTGACAAGGAGCATGCATATACTGGCTTACCAACCCCACAGCATAGGTAATGTCAGGTCTAGTGATAGTAAGATATCTAAGTTTTCCCACAATCCTCTGATGCCTGCATCATCCAATGGTTCTTTTCTCTTTTCATCAAGCTTATGATTTTCTTCTATTGGGCTAATTGCGGCCTTGCAACCTAACATCCCTATTTTCTTCAAATCAAGGACATACTTCTTTTGAGAGATGGCTATACTTATTATAGATCTCAAAAACCTCTGTGTCCAAGAAGCACCTTAGCATGCCAAGTTTATGTCGAAGGTGCGGCTCAGGTAAGCCTTCAATCTTGCAATCTCATCAACATCATCACCAGTGACCATAATATTATAAACATTTACTATGATCCGAATCACTTTCTCACCATTTATTACGAAATCCGTGTGATCAGAAGCACACCTTTTGTAGCCAAACTAAACAATGACCTCTCCCATCAATCGATACTAGTTCAAGTAATGAAAAAATCCCCTATTTGTTTGATGAGAAATGCAAAAAAAAAGATCCGCTGTTGGGAATGAAATTATGCTCCATGTCCCTTTTTTCACAGAAAATGGAGAGATGAATTGATATATTTATTGAATCCATCGGGACTGACGGGGCTCGAACCCGCAGCTTCCACCTTGACAAGGCGATGCTCTGACCGATTAGACTACAATCCCAGGAAAATTAGGTGTACAGCCTACAATCAATTTAGAGACTTCAAAAGGTCAATTTTTTTCTTTTTCTCGGGCCGACTTCATACATTCTATTACTTATAGAGATAGTCATGTCAATCTTCTTGGTAAAGAAGAACTCGCACGATTTTAAGAGAGCCTAGTTCCACAAGAGCCTTATCACGAGCCTTTACTTGATGAAAGGCGCCCTGTAAGATGCGCTATATCGAAAGGCAAGGAGAAAGCAGCCTAATGGGAATAGCTACAAACCAAAGCAGCCCTTTGCTTGTCGTGATTGGTTGGACACTCTCTTTTTCTAAGGTCTTAGCTTGGTCACTCTATTAAGCTTTCCCAGCAAGTCTAGGGCAATTCCTTGCACATAATTAAGGGAGCCATTGAAAGGTGACTAAAACAACATAAACGGGGCCTACCCAAGCTAATGATAGAGGCAAGAACACTTTCCGACCAAGTCTAATTCACTAATCATAACAATATTGTGGAAATGCTGCACGAACCCATATATATAGGAACAAAAACAATTACCTTGACACTAAACCAGATCGAGCCCAGTATCTTCTTGGAAATGGGAAGATCTAGGATAGGCGGCCAACCTCCTGGAGAGAGCGATGTGCATAGACCAGGTTGTAGGGATGCAGCTCCGTGGACCGCTCGTCGGGCCTGGTAGGTGGTGGTATCACACCCTTCTCAAAGGAAATGTATGTGAGACTCTCGCGTCATACGACTCCATCCCAAAAGCAGGACCTTCCCTTTCCTTTAACAACGGGTCCATACTCATCAGGTATGCCCTTTAAAAAGATTTTTGAAGTTCCCGTGCTATGGATGCACAACGCTTTTGTCCCCATTGTCTCATAGTTAAGCGGGGTACTTACTAACATCAAAAATCTTTGATTCGAAGAGTTTGAACAACCTGAATTTCTTCCTATTGGCCAGGAGGAATTGGATAAGATATTTTATCGAAAGCCCATCAACCATCATCGTTTTTGAGATCTTCTACAAAAAGGCTTTCTTCTCCCAATGTTCATGGGACATTGTGCATGCTAGACCAGACATAGGATTTAGATTTCCTCTCCCTACTTCCATTCCTCTTTTTTATTGAAGCATTTTTGTGGATGGAATTCAGCCCCTTTCCATAGTAAAGCTTTAGCTTGCTTCTTTTCTCGATTGATAGAAGGACGGATAATTTGTTTTGAACCTTGATCGCATAAAGTATTATTTCTATTTCAATCCAACAATCAGGATGGATAGAAAGACATACCATCTGTCCTTTGATTCTCTGGCCGAGTTGGAATTGCGGGGAGAGCTATAGCTCCACACGAAGATTAACGACTTGGCGTTACCGGTTAAGGAGAAGGTATTGAAGCTCGACTGATTAGAGAGTAGGTCTTGGTAAGGACAATAAGCATTATAGACCTTGGTCCTGGGGAACAAGAGTCAGAGTTCAACCTACTTGAAAGCGGTCTTTAGCCAATGAAATCGGGACAAGCCTGCCGATATAATTTCTTATAATAAGGTATTAGGATGGTATGGTTTCCGCGGCAGTAAGAGTTGGGGTTAGCTCACAAGGTTGCTCAGTCCCGCGAGGGGATCCATTAACAATAAAGTCATTCAAGAGAGAAGATGGTGCTATTTCCTTAGCTAGCTGCTTGATGAATGTAGAGTGCATCCAGAAGAATAGAATCAGTAAACATCCAAGATGATCTGATGTCAAGAAGCTGAGAATAGTCTTTTAGCCAATCCGTAATTTGTTGAATAATAGCATCCGGTTGCGATATTGGGTTTTCTAATTTATTCCTATTGCCAAAAATCTCATTTTTTGGTAGTACGAAGGGGGAATTGGCCAAAAAATTGGATGGGATCAAGATGTTGTCGGGCGCCGGCGGCTGACTCAAGTGCCCCTGAACCTCTGCTTTGAATAGTTAGAATCAAAGTCATTTCTCATTCATTAAGAGCTCTTGTGAGTAAAGTAGATCTAGATCGAGAGAGAATTGGCTTCTCGAGAATCCGCTGGAGTCAGATCAGTAGGGGAGTTCACACCGGGACTTTCTTAATAGAGAAAGAACCCATACCCTGAACCGGGGAAAGGCGATAACGAACAAGGAAACAGTGAAGTACGTGAATCGACTCCCTCTTCGAATTTCTCTTCGAGTCCAGACCTTTTAACATAAAATAAAGAATAAGGGACTGACTTCTTTCTTGACAAGGATCCTGAATAAATCACACATGCTCCAAACCATTTCCCATTTATATAGTTTCGAGGTTGTCCTATCTCCCCTAATGCCTATCAAATAAGAGTCCTACCGAGGATCCGGTGTCTAAGGTGTCTAGGAATTCTCCCAAAAGTAAGTAGGAGTGCTCTTCCTTTCAAGCCTTCTGCCTTACAGTCTATAGACCTTAGCTCACTAATCTCTTATTTTCTCTCAGGATTTTGTTTGAGTTGCTGTCTCAGTAGTTGCATTCCCTCTAGTCCCCTTGAAAGAGGAAAAGGGCCTAAGCCTGTTTAGTTCCATCTCCTTGAGTTTCAATTGGAATACTAGGGGTTTACGTCCTAGGGTAAGTCCCAAATTCCTAAGTTCTTCCTTTCAATCCAAGTCGAGGTAATAGTTTCTATGGTAGGGCTAACGAGATTTCTTTTGCTTAAGGCTACACGTATAGATAAGTTTCTGGATCTCGAGATTAGTTTAATTTCTCTGTCTAGTAATAATAAAAAAACTAGGAATAGCTGATTCTAGATCAATATCAATAAAAAGCAGGTTCTAGGGCAAGTGAATTTGAAAGCAGTCTCTTTTAAAGAGAGTTAGAAAAGCCAATCCAGTTGTTTCCTTGCAGCCAGTGGATGAGTGCCCTTACATATAGTTCCAAGCCAGTTTCTGTTTAAGTTGGAGTTTCCTATGGAAAAGGAAAAATTGCCTATGCTTAAAGAGTTTACATAACCAGGCCTAAGCGTGCACTTATCGAATTTCAGTGCCATATGAGTCAAGAGCTAGAGCAATAAAGTAGGGATTTTAGGAAAGCGGATTATCTTCTCGGGGAAGCGGTGCTCTCTTCGCATAAGCCCTTTGTTAAGTAAGGTGATGGTGCTCTTTATCTGCTGCTTTCCCTCCTGGAAAGTGACTTAAAGAAAACAAGTAAAGTAAGCTCCCCCCATACAAGCGAGCTAATGGGCTTAAAGTTATCCCAATACCAGAGAGACACTTCACAGAGTGTGATACTAATGGTTAGGGGGATGGTAGTAACCCAACTGAAAGCACATAAAATCGCTATACCAATAGTTCTCTGCCCGCAACCCTAGCTCCTAATTGGAATGATAGAACGATTAGAAAGGGGCATATGCACGACTTTGACTAAATGAATAACTAAGGCTAACGGAATAACAAAATCGGAAGCAGACGTAATCGAAAGAAAGCTTGGGCCGAATGTAAAGGGCTTGCAAAGATGGAAGGCTTACAGGATAGGGGCATACTCATATAAAAAATTTCCTAACTAAACCAATTGGGGTGATAAACCCGCGAAGCAAAAGCATTTTTCCTACCATTGAACCTTACTTCAAAGAATGGAAAGCTTACAACATAGGTAATACAGCGAAGCCTTAGGCTGATAAACTGATTGAAAGAAAACCAAGAGCATTACCTACGAGGATTTATTAGGATGGCTCAAAGACTGATTCAGTCTTTTCCTCAACGGAGGATACGATTGAATTAGCTTTGGACTACGAGAGAGCTAGATAGCGGGGGTGAAAGGTTTGCGAGGAAGAATCAATGTCCAATGGTTCTACAACTGCAACAACACTTACTGAAAAGACTATTCTATGACTAGTCGCCTACTTAATTACACTTCTGGCATTAAGAAAGTTCCTTCTTATGCGAGTATGAGATAGATCGATAGCCGGTACGGAACTAAGAGACTGTGGGAATAGCGAAAGACCGGATTCAAAGATATAGGCCAATCAAAAGGAAGATGGTGAAAGACCACCACAAAGAGACCCTCGCTCACGCCTTAGTATTATTCGAAAATAAAAGCGGATGGAACTTCCTCAAGAAAAAAGCCAATCTGATTTCGAGGGGCATGTAGGAGGAGAAAGATGGGAAACTATAAGGTCTCATAGGAAAAAGACAAAACGTAGGTAGGCTGCCACGCGGAGTGAAGGTAACTAGCCAATTCTCCAAGGTTTAGTAAACTAAGGTGGTAGTGCAAACAAGGTTAATTCACTATGGGATTGATAGTCCCGTTTGCTCTGACGTCGAAATAATCATTATAATACGATGATAGCCCCTGATTAGCAAGAAATTCCCTGCTCTCCTCTGAGCAATGATATGTCTAGGGCTACTTTCAAAACTGCGGATTCTGTAATAAGACCCTATTCATGGGAACTCTCCGACTTAGAATCGAATTCATACCCGGCAATCTACGATCTACCCAACGCCATAGCTTATGTTGAATAGGCATACTCGAATTCCAGCTAATTGTCTAATAAAGCTATCTGTGCTTTAATTCCTAGCTTGAAAGCATTCTTTGAAGCAAAAATTCTGGTAAATCAAGCCTGCGTAGAATACTTGACTTTTCCATGTGCAAGACCACAAAAAGTATTTCCCCCTAAAGCTCAGCTCTACGAAGGCCTTTCGGAGATTTACCTTTCTTTCTCTTCTTCCCGGTCTGATCGGTCAAGCTCTCGTAATCGATCACTCATATGTCCATTTCGTTCTGGCTAGCACTCCAGCTCTGTTTCCAACCTTTCATTTAATATATCATTCCCGTATGCAATACCTCTTATTTAATCTTGCTATACATCCAAGCCTTCTCCCATCGGTAGTTGGAAGCAGAATTGAAACTGGATATAACTGAAGGAAAGGCTATATAGGTACGACAGGAGGGTACGGTTAAGCAGGTAAGCGAAGGATTTCTCTCTCGCTCTGTGGTCTTGTGTAAAGCTTTTCCGCCTATCAATTTTTTTTTATATTTATTCAAAGTAAGCAGCTCAAAAGCACGAAAAGGAATGTCTTAGCGTGCCCTTACTCTAATTCGAAATCCTTCTCCTTCTTTCTATTCTAATTCCTCTCCCTTCATTCCTCGATACTCTTGTAAATTCTTGGTGTAATACTCACTCTTAAATGATTGGTGTCAAAATTTCTCACTAATCAGGTGTGATCAGTCTCATCCGTGTAAGAATTAGGAATTCCTCTTCCAACTCATCCCAGAATGGGCGTTATGGCAAAGAACAAGAAGAAAACTAAAGGAGAAATTTGTCCAATAGTAACAAAGGGTGCCTCCATAGGTTGACATTCGATCCAAACTAGTAGTAAGAAATCCGCCAAAAGCAACCAAAATATTCCTTGGTGAATCGGGTAAAAACTTGCACTACATACATACATACTTTTAAAAAGGGTAAAGCCAACAACCATATAAAAACTGGTGCTATTGCGGCTACACCTCCCGCTTTGTCAGGTATACTACGAAGAAT
>MDKI01132446.1:0-24522 GCA_005239505.1 Nicotiana paniculata
TAGTACCCAAAACGACACCGTTTAAGAGGTGCTAAATCTCAGCCGTTGATCTTTCCAGATCCATCGGCTGAGAACTACCCAATCCATAACTATATAAATGTCCAAACTAAACCCTACCCCCCCATTCACTTAGAAAGTCTAACCCCCCTTCGTCCGTCTCTCTCTCTCTCTTCTCTCTAAAGAAACCCTAGCTGCCCCAGAATCCCACCGCCTTCCGGCCACCGGAGCTCAACCAAATACCATCAAATTCTTACCATATGATCCTCTCTTCATTCTCAACCACACCCCACCATCAGTTTCCCCCAAAACTCACCCGAAATAGAGCAATTTCAGATCTGAAGACACACTGAAACCCTAGAGTTCACCCCCCATCGATTGAAAGCGAATCAATGGCTCAGACTTAAATGAGTCACTTGCTCTCCACAAAAGCAAGTGATTCACGTAGGTTTGATTCCATTCAAACCCCACCAAGGTCCGGCAACTTCCTTTTTCCGGCCAAACCCATCAAATGGGTATTTTCCCCACCTTTGTTTTTCTTCTGTTTGCTTCTTCCTTTGTTATTATTTGTTATCTCGTTTTTAGTGAAATTATGAATAGGGTTGTATAATCACCACTATTTTTAGTCTAGTTTTATTTTTTGTTCTATTACTACTCGTGCCTGTTTAGTCATGTTTCTTTGTGATTAATCTAGGTTCTTTTAGTAATCATGTGTGTGTGTGCTTCTCTTTCATTGACCCGTTAATTTATTATGTTTAGACCAATTGAACCACTCTTAGGTAATTGAGTAACTTAGCATAGGGCTTAATATTAGTTCAAGCTATGAATATATGTTATATTAGTCATGCTTAATTTGCCCTAGCCGATCGAATCTGAACTTATTGGTATAGGTATATTTTCTGTATGAAATTCTTGAAAGATTCCATGAACTCGCCTTTCCTAATCACACGTTGTTTGATTCCTGCTTTTGGTTTCTCTCTTATGATTGACTGCCTCTCCTTAATTATCAAAGTAAAACACCGTTTCAAAGTGTTACCATAAGGTTTGTTACCTGATGATTGCATGTCTAATTGCATAAATAGCTAAATTAACTACTATTAATTAGAGTTTCACCATTGCTTTTGCTTGGTTGAAAGTAAATTCTGATTTTTGTTTACCTAAGCTAATTGACCAAATGACTATGGGTTAGTTAGTAGAATCATGATTTTTGGTTACTTAAAGGAAAGTTGATCCCATTTAGACTTAAGTTAAAACTGAAATAAACCATAGTGTAGGATAAATAACCAAGCCTAATAACATAACTAATTTTCATCAATCAACTAACCTTTAACTAACTAACCTAATTCTAGTTGAGGATAACCATTAGTTAACTAAAGTGAGCTAACTGGGATTAATTAACTAGGGCTAATAATAACCCAAGCAAGTTTAACCCTGGTTACCTAATGGTAATTTCAGGGACTTCAAGGGGTATATTAGGAATCCTAGGTGAGGGAATCTTGGGTGTAACAACCCAAGAACCTTCTAGACTTTTGAAATCAGATTTCTTAAGGGTATTAGGGTCATTACAATGGCTGGAAATTTCTGGAATAGGGGCAGTTGTTCCAAAGGATAAGGGTGATAGCTGCCCTATGCATTATTTCAGCTCATTAGACAGGGAATATGCTAGATATATCCCATCCCCAAGTCCCTTATAAATACACCCATTTTCCACATTAGAAGGATTTTTTTTGGACATTCTATTTGACCCTCTTTTACACTGAGTTAGCTACTAAAAACATTTTGGAAAACATAGAAAATTGAGAGAAGTTTCCTATTCATGAGATGATTCCAAAGATATTAGTAGAACAAAAATCTAATTTCTCTTCGAAAGTTCATCAAGAATCTACTTGGGTTTTCAGCCTTGTTTCTCCCTCAGTTTCTGATTTTTTAAACTCACCTGGGTTGATTTTGGGAGCTGTGTTGGTTTGAGGTTGCTGTTTGTTTGCTGCCTCATTACTCTCTCTCTTCTAGATGAATTTTATCTTGGCCTGACCTTTATTTGGTCAGGATTTTCTGTTACTTTTCTCTTCAAACAAGGTATGTAACAACTTAACTTTATTGAAATAATCAAATCTGAATTTTTGTTCTTTTTCTTTGTTGTTTAAATCCTTCTTATCTAGCTGAATCTTCTTTTCCTTTGTTTTTTGTATGAAAAATCTAAAATGGTATTGGTTAATATGCTGGTAAATAAATCTGAATGAGTGTTGTCTATGAAATGCCTGAATCCTTGGAATCATTCTGTTTAGTTGTGATTAAGTCTTATTGATTTCAGAATGCTTTGAGTTTGTGTAGTTAAAATAAGTTAGATGTTGGTTTTGTGTTTGCTTTAGTTTATTATTAAGATAATTTGCACTAGGGTAGATGAATTCGACCTTGTAATGGTCAAATTCATCCCATAATAGTGCATAAACAATGGCTTAGTTGCTGAAAATCACCCTCTTAAGGGTATAAAATAGGTAATCGAAAAGGGCCTTAGAATAAGGAATCTGGACTCTTTAAATGTCCAGATTCATTCTCTAAAAATGCATAAATAATCAAAGTCCCTGTATAGTTTAGAATTATGTTAGTATCAGCACTAGGGTAGATGAATTTGACTTGTTGATAGTCAAATTCACCCCATGTTAAGTGCTTAAACAGTAGGCTATCACCCTTAAAGGTACGAAGTGAACAATCGACAAAGGCTGTAGAACATTGAATCTGAACCCTTCAAGTGGTCAGATTCATACTCTAAAAATGCCTAAAAAATTAAAGCTATGGAACAATTATGAGTTGAATAAGACCTCTATAGAGATGAATCTGACCCCTCTTTTATGGTCAGATTCGACCTATAAGAGGCCAGAGCTTGTTCTAGTAAAAGTGGTGTAAAAACATCATAAAGGATGAGCACAACCTCCTTCATGATATGATTCGTCCTATAAATGTTTGAAAATCTATTGATTACTACTACCCAAATAGTAGATTTTGGACTTATAATCCGCATTAAAGAATACACGAGTAGTTCTGTTTTTTTAGCTTAGTATAAGCATCATCTGATTTAAACTCGACTTCCTATCATAGTCCTGTTTAGTCCAATGGGTGCATAACACACTCATCTAATTGAGGTGTTCTACATATTACAAATGAAAGCTCGAACGCATGGCTTTGAAAGGATTCAAGACAGATAATTTAGTTAGACTTGTCATTTTAAATTTTTCTGCTTTTCAAAAATGCATGTTGACAGTAGCAGTCGAAGTTGTAATTAACTATATTCATTTTCAGAATCATTGTAATTAAAGACTAGACTGTATATATTTAAATTTTGCTTACTATTCGTGTTTGTTTTTTTTCTCTGAAAAGTAGGCTATTTTTATTAGTGAATTTATAATCCAATCCCTGTCTCTAAAGTAGCATGACAACAGTAGGAAGTTGAGTGTATATCTAAGCTGGCATGTATAGCATTTTTATAAACACGCTGATTTGAAAAATGGCTATCACGATTATAGTTACCATCAATGTAAGGTAGAGTTAATCATGCCTAATTCATTTCGCACCTAGTAAACTCTCTGAAATCAAAGTATGCAACATAATATTTACAAAAGAATTTCAATTCCAGCGACACATGCTCATATTCAGACTGATAAAAGAAACTGTAGAATAGGCCTAGACTACAAAATTCAAACACCAAGTATTCACTTTTGACAATCTGAATCCTTAAAAATATTGTGATTTACTTGTACACAATTTGGCAAATCTTTGGATGTATATGAGTGTAATTTTTTTTTCAAAAAAATGATGACTGAAAATAACACTGAAACATAGATTCCGATTATATTTTGTGCAAACGTTCCTACTATGCTTATCCCTAGTGATGTTAGTTCAAACTATACGTATCCCTTCTTGTTAATTAGACACAATTAGGATTGGCCAAAAGAGTTGAAATAATTTGGGGCTAAAATATGGCCATAGAATGAAACATGTTATCTTTAGGCTATTGGACATTATTTTAGGCAATTCTTAGGTAGAACGAATACTTTTAGTTTGAAATTAGACAAAAATCGACTACTACCTCAAATTACCTTAATCTACACTCGGGTGCGACAACTCATGTCCCTGTCTTCAACTTCAAATTTTAATAAAAATCACATGTTGTAATTGCGGGTGCATTTCATGTGGCGCAGTTAGAATGTGTCCAAAAACAAACAAGTGCACGCCATCGTGATTTGTTTCAAGATAAATCCATAAAAGCGGCCAAAAAATGAAAAAGGCTAAAAGCACAATAGGTTTAAAACATATAAATAATCAGATAATTAGGCCAAATATTAATAGTTAAGCGACCGTGCTAGAACCACGGAACTTGGGAATGCTTAACACCTTCTCCCGGATTAACAGAATTCCTTACTCGGATTCCTGGTCGCAGACAAATTAAAACAGAGTCAAAATTTCCTCGGTTTGGGATTTTTAAATAACACGGTGTCCCGGAACATCGTCAAAAAATCGGGTGGCGACTCTGAAATAAATAAATAAATCCCAAATCTGAATAATGTCACTTAAAGTGGAAAAACTCCTTTATTACCCCTTCATTAACTCTGCTGGGGATTTAACCCAGAATCTCTGGTTCAGGGTTCAGAATTCGAGCTTAGAATAGCTGTTATTTGGCTTTATTATCTTATTTTATATGTTTTAACCTAATGTGCTAAATGCTGCTTTTTAACCCCTTTGATATTATCTGAAATGTATATAAATTGTGCTGAAACCCTCTTCTCTCTGAGTCTTCTAAATCATTTGGGAAGTGTGCACTTCGTGTGACTTCTTTTCTGTTAGAGTCGTATCCAAATTTTAGAACGAGGTGCGGATAAGTTGCAAAGCCGGTGAAGCTTCTATATTCCCGGTATGCTGCCCCGACCTCGGCTCGAGCTGTCCGCTCGGGTAAGCCTGGTCTAGAACAAAAGCCCAGGTTTAAGCCTAGAATAACAAAACCTCGTGCCGGATCCCTAGTGGGAACGCTTATTTGAATCATGTGCATTTGACTTAGGGAACTCAGCACAGGAGTTGGGTCCGTCTAGGACAGGTGTACCCGAAATGAAAGACTACCCTGATGCATCCTATTTGCTACGTACGCATTTATTTGTCTCAGCTTGTGTTTGACCGGCTAAACCAAAAAATGGACAGAAAAACCAAGAGTGAGGTAGAATAGAGAATTCACCCTGTTTTAAAAAATCCTCGTATTTATCCCGAAACTCTGCCAAAATTTCTAAAAAATAAAAATAAAAATAAAATATATAAAACAAAATGAGTGGGTGTATATTTTTAGTCAATCAGGACTTTTCCCGAACTACGGTTTGTTTGATTCTCACTGGTGTGGGATACGTAGGCAACCCTCATCGGGTCCAACTCCATTTTCAAAATCAAACGGATATAGCCCTAAATAATATTAGGTGACGCAATTATAGCCTGATTGCTCAAGTGGGGGTGCCGGAAGGCCGTTTTGCAAAAATGACCGCCTGTGTTTTGTCTTTAAATTTTGACCCAATTCGTGAACACAGCCTTAAAAGGCCGTATTCGCAAAGGTGGTCCATTTTCTTTATTACAAAGCCCTTTGCCCAAAATGACACTTTTCGGAAAATTTTGTGTGGTCTTAATAAAAAAGAACGAATGTGCAGGATGAATACAGTTGAAAACATCCCCTTCAAAGCAGTCGAGAAAATCCCTATAGGAATCCATATGTGGTGGAGAAACTTGGGAGAAACGAGTAGAAAGTCTGTTATAAAAGGTTTAGGGGGACTTACTGGCCTTTTAAAGATCAAGTCGAGGTTGGACATCGTCGAGGCTCTAGTGCTGTTCTGGGATCCCGCCCACAATGTATTCCATTTTTCGGACTTTGAATAGACACCCACGCTAGAGAAAATAGCGGGGTATGCTGGTCTCAATGACAATCTCAGTAGTCGGTACCCAGTGGAACTCAGGGCGATGACTTCCCAAATGTTCGAACAAAATTGGCTAGGAGTGCAGAGGAAAGAGCACACTTGGTTCAACAGTTAAAAGAAAAATATGACAATGAAGTCGTGGGGTTGAAGAAAAAGATCACCGTCCTTGAGAACAGAATGACCAAGCAGGCAAAAGATTTCAAAGCAGAAAGAGAACACTGCTATGCCCTGATGTCGCAGCTAGAGAAAAAGCTGCAGCAACTTCAAAAGCAAAATCATACAGCCGAACAAATTTTGGGGGCCAGATCTCAGCAGATTGGACGGTTGCTACGAGAGAAGGTTATTATCAGAGAAAGGGTTAGGAGCATTGCGCACTACATTGTGATTAAGTGCAACGAGTGTGAAGACATGACTAGGTCCATGTTCTTCGATTCCGTTATGATTTTTGTCCGACAGATCATGGATGACCTATTTCTCCTTCAAGAAGATATGGCACATAGGCCCGCGAGGAGACCGAATAATGTCCTGCGGGCCTCTGGAGGAGTAATTGAGGCACTTATGGATGCATAATTTTTATTCGAGTCTGTATTTTTGGTTTCTTCTGAGTTCGTTAGTCCGTTTTCGAGTCTGTATTTTCATTTTTATTTTGGAGTCTATTAGTCTATTTTCGAGTCTGTATTTCCATCTTTCTTTTGGAGTCTGTTAGTCCACTTGTCGAGTCTGTTGGTTCTCATGTTTAAATTTGTAGGGGAAGTCATTGTAATTAAGATATTTTGTTTTGTTTTATTTTATGAAAATTTGAAAAAAAGAAATAAAAAATAAACAAAAAATCTATCTTTCTTTTATTTCACATTTGTTCCCTGAACTACGTAATGATCTGATTCATGCGGCTCATGATACGTAGGCAATCCCCATAGGATTCAATCATAAAAATGAAAAAAATGATGAAAAAAAAAGAAGAGAAAGTAAGAAAAAAAAAGAGGAAAGAGAGAAGAAAGAAAAGAGGGGCCAAATTAAAGGAAGAAAAGAGAATGAGAATTAAAAGAGTGAAAAATAGCAAAAGGAGAGAGGAAAAGAAAATCAAGATTTGAAATTTGAAAAAGAGCCGGGATGAAACATGCAAGCTGTCACAAAGCATTTAGAAACGTTTAACTGCTCATGTGCATTACATCCCCAATATGTGATTCACTATCTGCTAAATGCTTCAGAACTGACCAAGTTGTTGTGTGTGAGTCAAGCAGATTTTGTTCAGGTGGCTAGTTTGTTGGCATCCTGGCAAGTCACCCCTATAACACCAGATCAAAACGCAAGGAGATTATGGCTGGTAAAGAGTCAGAAACAAGAGTTGTTGATCCACCAAGGGGGATGGTAGAATCTGAATTTGGTCTGAAAGAAGAGGTCCAAAGGTTGAGGCACCAGATGGCGGAAATGCACCAGGCATGGATTAAGGGATATCATCCACCCTCACTCCCCACCAGCTATACAGAAAACCCTACCTCCATCCCACCATTATCCCAAACCCATATGTATAGCACCATTGATCTCTCTCCTCAACACGTACCAGGCTTTACTCCTTACCACCACTACCCCGACACTTCATCCCAAGTCTTTCATGCTCCACAGGTCAAAACAACTTCATACCCTGCTCCGGAACCCCCTCCTGTCTTCGTACCTCCTCCACGAGCTACACTCCACAGGTCCTCTAGCGACCCTACATTTCAAACCCCCGACGCCCAATACTACGCCCAAGAACCCACTTTCAAAGTCTCGGATCCTTACTCCTACACCCCCTACTGAGCCTAATGCTGAAACTGAAACACCACCCAAGAACGCAGAGCAAGAGGAGATATCTAGGAAAGTAAAGATCTTGGAGCAATCATTGAGAAATATGCAAGGGCTAGGGATCCAAGTGAGCATGGCATATAAGGATTTGTGTTTGTTTCCTGATGTCTAACTGCTTGTCGGGTTCAAGATGCCCAAGTTTGATTTGTATGAGGGGCATGGAGACCCTGTGGCCCACTTAAGGCGTTTTTGCAGTAAGATGAGGGGCGCTGGTGGGAAGATAAACTGTTGATGGCATACTTTAGCCAGAGTGTGAGTGGCGCGACATTGGAGTGGTACACTCGTCAGGATAACAGCAGATGGTATACTTGGGATGATTTGGCCCAAGCATTTGCTCGTCATTTCCAATACAACATCGAGATTGTTCCAGATCATTTTTCTTTGACTAAGATTGAGAATAAGCCTAGTGAAAGCTTTAGGGAATACGACTTTCACCGGAGAGAACAAGCGGCAAGATTTAATCCCCCGATGAAGGAAAACGAACTGGTGGAGTACTTTTTGCAGGCTCTGGAGCCTACTTACTTCGGCCATCTGATATCGTCCATAGGAAAGTATTTCAATGAGGTAGTAAAGATGGGTGGCATGGTGGAGGAAGGGCTTAAATCAAGCAAAATCATGAGCTACTCGGCCATCAAAGCAACCACCCAAGCCATTCAGAATGGTATCGGGGGAGTGATTAGAAAGAAGAAGAACGAAGATGTGGCAACAGTTGATTCAAGATCATGGTTTGGACCAAGGGGCCCGCCACCCCATTATACCTAGCCTCGACCCCATCACCGAGCATACCCTCAAACTTCATATAATCCACCCCAACATTACTTCCCATCACCAGACCCTCAAATTTCTGTCCACCACGCCCAGTCATATACTCAACCTCCTACCTATTCACAATGTCATGGCCCAGCCCCACAAAACACCTACCCAGCTCCACAAAATGCTTACCCACCCCCGCGAGCCTATCGAAATCCTGTCGGACCAAGTTTCCATCCCAAACCAGTGTTCAGAAATGAGAGGTTACATCGGAAGTAAACTTTAACCCTGTTGGGGGAGTCTTAAACCAGTTTAGTCTAGAGATTGAGGCAGTTGGATGTGCTGAGGCCAATTGAGTCAAAATTGCAAAACCCTCTTCCAAAGAATCTTGATTACTCCTTGAGTTGTGCCTACTATTCTGGTACTCCGGGACATGATATAGAAAAGTGTTGGCATCTGAAAAACGCCATCCAGGAGCTCATCGACATAAACCAGATTATAGTCCAAACCCCGGAGGCACCCAACATCAATCAGAACCCATTGCCAACCCATGATGAAACCAACATGATCGAGATAGTACATAAGGAGGGGGAACCCAAGAAGCCCTCACAGTCCGTCATGATGATTCGTTCTAGTGAGGTCAAGCCAGTCAAAAAACCAACGGTTGAAGGATCAGTGAAAAAGTTGAGCACGACAAATGGTGAGCCGTCTGTGGTAGTTGAGAAAAGATCCCCAAGTAATGTTGTAGAGCAAGATGAGTCAAAGGTGGTCGTTCCATGGTTGGAGAGTAAGCCTATCATAATTGTAAAGGGTGCCCGTACGGAACCTGTCATCATCAAACCTGTAATCCAGTTGCCGGTAGTCGACACCAATGCTATCCCATGGAGCTACGAACGGGTGCTAGTGACCTATAAGGGAAAGGAAGTGAAAAAAAAAAGTCAATGAGGCCCACAGATTAACTCGTTCTGGGAGATGCTTTGCCACAGAAGAGTTAAGAAAAGCTAAAACATCCAGAGATAACCCAATTCTAGTAAAGAAAACAATCACTGAAGAAGAAGCGGAGGAGTTTTTGAGGAATATGAAGGTACAAGATTACTCCATCGTGGAGCAGCTGAGAAAGATGCCCGCTCAGATTTCCCTACTATCATTATTGATCCATTTAGATGAGCATCGTCGGGCCTTGATGAAAATTCTGAACGAGGCTCATGTCCCCGAAAATATCTTAGTGAACCATCTGGAAAAGATCACCAACAAAATATTTGAGGTGAACATGATCACCTTCTCTGATGACGAGTTGCCCGTGGAAGGAACTGAACACAACAAAGCTCTCTATTTTACGGTAAAATGTGAAGATTTTGTGGTCACCAGGGTATTAGTTGACAATGGCTCCAGTGCAAACATTTGCCCTCTCTCTACTCTGAACAAGTTAAAAGTTGATGATGAGAGGATTCACAAGAACAACATATGCGTCTGAGGTTTTGACGGTGGAGAAAAAGATTTGGTTGGTGATATAGTGCTTGAGTTGACAATAGGACTGGTGGAGTTCACCATGGAATTCCAGGTATTTGACGTGGCCGTCTCTTAGAATTTTCTATTAGGTCGTCTGTGGATACACGCAACCAAAGCAGTCCCGTCCTCTTAATGATCAAGTTTGAGTGGGACAGACAGGAGATCGCCGTGCATGGTGAGGAGAATTTGTGTGCTCACAGTGATGCATATGTCCCGTTTACTGAGGCCGAAGATGACAAAGGGCATTGGGTCTATCAAGATTCTGAAATAGTGTCGGTCGAGAAGGTTCTAGAAGGGAAATGTATTCCAACTCCAAAGATAGCCTCTGCATCCGTCATGGGGGCCTCTAAAATGCTGAAAAATGGCTTTGTGCCAGGTAAAGGTCAGGGTGCATCCTTTTAGGGTATCGTACAGCCAGTTTCCCTTCTTAAAAATTTAGGTACGTTCGGTCTTGGATTCAAACCCACAGCGGAAGATGTGAAAAGGGCTAAAAGGTTGAAACAGAAGTCGTGGGCACTTCCGAAGCCTATCCTGCGTCTCTCCAGGCCTTTGTCAAGCCCGGTGCCAGGAAACGCCAGTGTCAACAGTTCCAAGTCCTGTGGTTGACATTGCAAAGAGTTAATTGAAAGGTTCCAAAGTTTGTTTGAGGATGTGAACATGGTATAAGTCGGATGAGGGTCCAGAAAAGCAGACGTGGAGTTCGTCGGGCCGAATGCAAAGCTTAACAATTGGAACGCAACTCCTCTCCCTACTCGGAAGGAGCCTTGGTAGTTTTTTTTGGTTTCCTTTCTATCTGGGTTATTCCAGGGTTGTGACCCAGATTTTTTTTATTTTTTGCTTGTTGATGTACAAACCCTGTTATCCTTTATTTTCAATCAAATGCAATTTCCCTTTTCCATCTTTCCTGATAGTTCTTATTTTTGTTTTCTTTTCTTTTTTGTACAGTTCTTTTTATGCTGGTTTCAATGACATGACATGCATGAGGAATCTTCGGCCCAGTCTTAAAAGTCAATCTAATTCTGAAATAATAATCCAAGAAATAGAGTGTGATGATGAAACAGAATATGATGAGGATGAGGCATTTGAGAGTAAGGAACTAAATCATTTTGAAGAAAAACCCAAGCCTAATCCGAATGAAACAGAAGTGATCAATTTAGGAGATCCAGATAATGTCAGAGAAACCAAGATAAGTGTCCATCTTGAGTCACAAATCAGGGAAGAATTAATCAAAGCATTGTTTGAATATAAGGATATTTTTACATGGTCGTATGATGACATGCCAGCTTGAGTACCGATTTGGTGGTCCACAAATTGACAATTGACCCGACATTCCCTCTCGTCAAACAAAAGTTGAGAAAGTTCAAAACTGACATGACTGTGAAGATTAAGGAAGAAATCACAAAGCATTTGGATGCAAAGTTCATTCGAGTAACGCGATATCCCACTTGGTAAACTAATGTTGTGCCGGTGCCAAAGAAGGATGGCAAGACCAGGGTGTGCGTTGATTACCGTGATCTCAACAAAGCAAGCCCAAAGGATAATTTTCCATTTCCAAATATCCACATTCTGATTGACAACTGTGCCAAGCACGAGATCGGGTCTTTCGTGGATTGTTATGCGAGATACCACCAGATTTTGATGGATGGGGAGGATGCAGAAAAGACAACATTCATTACTCCATGGGGAACTTACTGCTACCGGGTAATGCCATTTGGTTTGAAAAACGTTGGGGCAACTTACATGAGGGCAATGACTATTGTGTTCCATGACATAATACACAAGGATATTGAGGTTTACGTGGATGATATGATCATAAAATCAAAGCAGCAGGCCGACTACGTCGGAGATTTGAGAAAGTTTTTCCAAAGGCTCCGTATGTACAATCTTAAGCTTAACCCTGCTAAGTGCGCATTTGGTGTTCCATCCGGAAAGATTTTGGGATTCATAGTCAGTCATCGAGGCATTGAGTTAGAACCGTCAAAGATAAAAGTTATTCAAGAGTTTTCACCTCCAAGGAACAATACTGAGGTGATGAGTTTGCTCGGGCGTTTAAACTACATTAGCAGGTTTATTGCTCAACTCACGACAACTTGTGAGCCCATCTTTAAGTTGTTGAAGAAGGATGTTGCGGTCAAATGGACTGATGAGTGCCAGAAGGCATCCGATAAAATCAAGGGATACTTGTCAAACCCACTTGTGTTGGTCCCGCCGGAACCCGGGAGGCCTTTAATTCTCTATTTGACGATCTTGGATAAATCGTTTGGCTGTGTGTTGGGTCAGCATGAAATCATTGGCAGGAAGGAGCAAGCCATCTATTATCTCAGCAAGAAGTTCACATCCTATGAGGTTAAGTACACTCCCCTTGAAAGAACATGTTGCGCGCTGACTTGGGTGGATCAAAAGTTGAAGCATTATCTGTCGTCTTACACTACTTACCTCATTTCTCGCCTGGATCCTCTAAAGTATATCTTTCAGAAGCCTATGCCCACAGGAAGACGTGCGAAGTGGAAGACTTTACTCACAGAGTTTGACATTATATATGTGACTCGGACCGCGATGAAAGCCCAAGCATTGGTCGACCATTTGGCCGAGAACCCGGTCGATAAGGAGTAGGAGCCATTAAAGACCTATTTTCCTGATGAAGAGGTGATGCATATTGACGAGGTTGAGCAGGAAGAAAAGCCCGGTTGAGACTCTTCTATGATGGGGCCGCTAACATGAAAGGTGTCGGAATAGGGGCAGTACTCATCTCGGAAACAGGGCATCACTACCCTATTACGGCTCAGCTTCGTTTCTATTGTACCAACAACATGGCTAACTACGAGGCACGCATTTCGGGATTGAGGTTAGTTGTAGACATGGGAGTCTAGGAAGTTTTGGTCTTGGGAGACCCGGACCTCCTAGTGCACCAGATTCAAGGAGAATAAGAGACAATGTTTGCATGATCTTTGTCAGCGGTTTCGATCAATAGAGTTCAGGCATATTCCAAGGATCCATAATGAGGTTGTCGATGCTTTGGCTACCTTGGCGTCAATGTTGCACCACCTGGACAAAGCTTATGTCGATCCTCTGCATATTCAAGTTCGGGATCAGCATGCCTACGGTAATGTGGTTGAGGAAGGCCTCGATGGTGAACCGTGGTTCCATGACATCACGGAGTACATCAGGATGGGAGTATATCCGGTACAAGCCACAGATGATCAAAAGAGAACAATTCGACATTTGGCCAGTGGATTTTTCTTGAGCAGGGGGGGTTTTGTACAAAAGAACTCCAGATCTTGAGCTATTGAGGTGCATCGATGCTAAGCAATCCACGACTATCATGACCGAGGTACATTCCGGAGTTTTCGGGCCGCATATGAGCGGGTATGTTCTGGCAAAGAAGATTCTTCGAGCAGGGTATTATTGTCTCACCATGGAACGATATTGCATCAGTGTTGTGCACAAGTGTCATCAATGCCAGGTACACGGAGACTTGATTCACTCTCCGCCATATGAGTTGCACACCATGTCCGTGTTGTGGTCCTTTGTTGGTTGGGGCATGGATATCATTGGACCAATTGAGCCCGCGGCGTCAAACGGGCACAGGTTCATTCTAGTGGCCATTGATTATTTCACTAAGTGGTTCGAAGCTAAAACTTTCATATCTGTGACAAGAAGGCAGTGGTCGACTTTGTTCATTCAAATATCATTTGTCACTTCGGAATCCCAAAGATAATCATCACAGACAATGACGCTAATATTAATAGTTATTTGATGAAATAAGTATGCCAACAGTTAAAGATTACGCATAAGGATTCCACTCCGTATCTCCCCAAGGCAAACGGAGTTGTCGAGGCAGCCAACAAGAACATAAAGAAAATACTACAGAAAATGGTGCAAGGTTCCAGGCAATGGCATGCGAAGTTGCCTTTTGCTTTGCTAGGTATCGCACTACTGTTCGCACTTCAGTAGGTGCAACTCCTTGTTTGTTGGTATATGGTACTGAAGCAGTGATACCCGCGGAAGTTGAAATTCCATCTCTTCAGATTGTTGCTGAAGCCGAAATTGATGATGATGAGTGGGTCAAAACCCGTTTGGAGCAATTAAGTCTGATTGAAGAGAAAAGACTAGCAACAGTGTGTCATGGACAGTTGTATCAAAAGAGAATGGCAAGAGCATACAACAAAAAGGTGCATCCCCAGAAATTTGAAGTGGTTCAGCAAGTATTGAAACGCATCCTTCCACATCAGGCTGAATCAAAAGGCAAATTCGCCCCAAATTGGCTGGGAACGTTCATCGTAACGAGAGTGTTGTCCAATGATGCTTTGTATTTAACAGATATAGAAGGCAAATGTGTAGATATGGCTATTAATTCTGACGCAGTCAAAATATATTATGTATGATTTTCTTTGGTTTAAATTGTGTTTGTTTGTACTTGGCATGTTTTGAAGATTGGAATGACGAAAGCATTTTATTCTGCTATCTAAACACTTTACCCTTTGTTACCCCTTTGAGCCTTATTTATTTTCTTTCATACCCCTCTTTTGGAATCTGTAGCAAAGTTCAAGAAACACGGACACAAAAGGTAAATAAAGGAAGAAATGAGGAAAAGATAAGAGAAAAAGAGAAAGAAAAGAATGAAAAAGAGTGAAAAAAAGAAAAAAAAAGGAAGAAGAAAAGAAAAGGAAGAAAAAAGAAAAAAAAGAAAAATAAAATAAAGAAGAGAAAAAGAGAAAAGTAACAACAACAAATCAATTTCTATGACATGAACTACGTCTGAACTGATTCCTTTTAAGGATACATAGGCAGCCTCACGGTTCGGTTCCATCCAAATTCAAAAGCCCCCAAGATAAGAAACTGGGGCAGAAGTTGTGTCTATGTAAAAGATCTGATTCCAAAAGTTGTAATTGTGAACCCACTCAATTTGTTTTGAGCCTTTATCCTTTCTTTCTAACCCCATCCAAAAGCCTGCATTACGGTCCAAATAAAGACCTTCCGACCAATATTTGAGAGTGCCAAGTCAAGCGAGACAGAGGTATGACTCACACCAAGGGGCAACACTTGGTGCTGCACAAAGGAAAACAAATAAATGAGAGAGTCTTATTGGTGAAAACCCTAATGGGCACCGTAAGGCGATGGCGAGCCGACATAAATTAAAAATGAGAGAGTCTTATTGGTGAAAACCTTCACGGGCACCGTAAGGCGACAATGAGTTGAGAGATGAACAAATGAGAGAGGTTTGTTGGTGAAAACCCTTCAGGGCACCGCAAACCGAACAAGGTCAGTGACTTGGCGAAGAGATTGGGTTATAGAGATCCCGGGTATAAGGTATGACAACTGAATGTTGTTTGGTTGAATAGGCTGGCTGATTAATCTGAAATGCCTGTCATGATCATTGGTGCCAGCTGACTCACTCAGATAAGTCTCTTTTCATTTTTTTTTCTCCCACAAACAGTCATCCTGTTTCGAATTTTCTTCTTTATTCCTAATTCTCAAAGTCATTGTATTTCATTTCTTTTGGGTTTATTTCTCTAAGGCTTTATCGATGTCCGCCTTGTTTAAGCAAGTAAAGAAGGATTCCAAAGCTTACTACCAACTTCCGAAATTGCACAAAGCAAAGTGAGGCCAAAACATTCCAGAAATAACACAATGCAAAAATGGAAAATAAGGTGTTAGTGAAAGTTCAAATGGTCGAGCGGTTTGTGAATGTTGTGGAAGATGCGGAGTTTCAAATGGGAAGGACAGAAATGTAAAACAGCGGTTTGAGTGCAGGTCATTCGGGTCTTTCAGGGTCCTGTGGTTGAGATTTAGTTAGAAAGTCAAACAAATTCTTGGCCAGTTCAAAGTAGCCAGTTAGCACAAAGCACGGCAGTGGGAAGGCCATCTTCAGCAAGAATGACACAAACTAACCACCACATTTTTCAAACTGATAAAGTTTTTTTGATTGAAACAGGGCAGGAAATCTCGTTTGTTCCGGAGGAACCCTCCATAAGGAAAGCATGCACCGGACAGGTTCGACCGTGAGTTCTCAGGACCCTCCTGGATAATGGGATTTAGATTTGAAATTCTTAGGACCCTCCTGAACAATGAGACTTAGTTAAAATTCAAAACATCCATATAACATAAGCTCTAATTTGAGGAAATATAGTTGGTTTTAAAGTTTTCATTCTTAAGATGAGATTCAATCTGAAATTTTCAGGACCCTCCTGGATAATGGGATTTAGTTTAAATTCTTAGAAATTTTGGGTAACATGAATTGATTAAAATTCACAGATGAGCCCAGATACCAAACTGGGGCAGAAAAGTTCTTTGTTTGTCTATTTATTGTAATCAGGCGCCCACCTGGAGAACAAGGGAAAACAGTTGAAGTTTAGCAATCAAGCGCCCACTTGGAGAACAAGGGAATACGGTTAAAGTTTTTGGCGATCAGGCTCCCACTTGGAGAACAAGGGAATATAGTTCAAGTTTTTGGCAATCAGGCGCCCATCTGGAGAACGAGGGAATACAATTCAAGTTTTGGTAATCAGGCGCCCACCTGGAGAACAAGGGACTACAGTTCAAGTTTTTGGTAATCAGGCGCCTACCTGGAGAACAAGGGAATACAATTCAAGTTTTGATAATCAGGCGCCCACCTGGAGAACAAGGGAATACAATTCAAGTTTTGGTAATCAGGAGTCCACCTGGAGAACAATGGAATACAATTCAAGTTTGGCAATCAGGCGCCCACCTGGAGAACAAGGGAATACAGTTAAAGTTTTTGGCGATCAGGCGCCCACCTGGAGAACAAGGGAATACAGTTAAAGTTTTTGGCAATCAGGCGCCCACCTGGAGAACAAGGGAATACAGTTCAAGTTTTTGGCAATCAGGCGCCCGCCTGGAGAACAAGGGAATACAGTTAAAGTTTTGGAAATCAGGCGCCTACCTAGAGAACAAGGGAATACAGTTCAAGTTTTTGGTAATAAGGCGCCCACCTGGAGAATAAGGGAATACAATTCAAGTTTTGGTAATCAGGCACCCACCTGGAGAATAAGGGAATACAATTCAAGTTTTGGTAATCAGGCGCGCACCTGGAGAACAAGGGAATACAGTTAAAGTTTTGGCAATCAGGCGCCCACCTGGAGAACAAGGGAATGTAGTCCAAGTCTCGACAATCAGGCACCCACCTGAAAAACAAGGAAACCCAATTCAGAATTCAATTCACGTTAGCAACAACAGAAATTCGCTTCGAGAGTGCAGGCCAACAATTTGAGATGTGCAGCAGAACTGTAGAAGATCCAATATCAAGTCTTGAAGACCACAGATAGAAGACTTGTAATTCATAGCTGATAGATCTGTTTAGTTTTTCTTTCATTTTGAGTTTAATGTAACAACAGGACCATGGACCGGAGCCTCGAACGGTACCTCACTCGAATCTCCAACTCACCCTTCCATCATTCTCCAGAACTACACTGACATGATTCCTTTATAGCCAAGGATATGTAGGCAACCTCGGAAGCAAGCTTCGGTCAGGCTTTTTCAAAATGCTTCCCACGGAATATTGAAACGGGCAAAAATCGCTCGTATCCGCTCACTTTATCTTTGCCCGAAAACTCTTCGTGTTTTCGGGAAATAGGGGCAGCTGTGAGCATGTGATTTTTGCCCTATATGAAATACTCCTACAAATTAAAGAAAATAAAATTTTCCCAACTATTTGCAATTTTGTAGGATTTTGTGTTAATTGTTTGCATTTTTTGTGCATGTTTACTTTTGTTAAAAATCATTAAAAAAATGTCAAAAATACCTTGCATTGCATGAAGTTTTGTTTTCATATTTTTAGGATTAATTAGTAAGTTAGTTTGTTTTATTTCAAAATGAAAATTAAAAATTGACTCACTTTTGCATTTTTGGTTTTTTAATTTCAGATTAGTAATGTCCTTTTTTAATCTAGTGGTAATTAATTTTGTAAATATTATAGTAGATAATTAGCTTAATTTTTCAAATTAATTTAATTTAGATTTTTAATTAATTTAAAAAGGAAGATAAAACTAATTAAAAAAAAGAAGCTTAGTATGGCCTTAATTCAAAATTGGGCCAAAAGGTAAAATTGGCCCAAAATTCGTCCTTGGCCCAATACCCCTACCCAATATCTTTGACCCAGCATCCGACCCAGCCCCATCCATCTGAGCCGCCAGACTTTGACCCGCCCAATTTTGCACTTTTAATCCTAGCCATCCAAACATCTTAATCCAATGGCCCTTATTTTTTTTTCACTTAATATAAAACCCCCCATTATAACCCTCTCAACCCTAACCCTAAATCCAAACACCATTCAAATAGCGCCACCCTTCCCCCATCCATCTGCTGCCGCTTCAACCGCCCAGACTCGCCGGAATCCGGCGAGTTCACTCACCCCAACTCGCGCACATGGCTCTCCTCTCTCCCTCTTCCACGTCATCCAACCCTAACCGTTTCTAATAGAATAATATTCCCAAATTTTAACTGTTCACTCGCCCGTTTGCTAGATGAATCACGCACCAGAAGTCTCTAGAAGTCGTGCGTTGGATGAGTGAAAGGCGTCATATTTACTTCACTTAATCCGAGCCTTACATTCATCACGTGCTCGACTCCAAGGGGATTTGGAGAGGTGTCTTTAAAAGGGAGAAAAATCCGAGAGGTAGGGTTTTTTTTTAGGTTTTCATTCGGAAGAATAGGGCAAAAAGATTTTCTTGTGACTGTTGGTTTTTTTGATTTCTTCTGTTTTGGTATTTTTTTTCCTTTTAGGCTATTTTTCAGAATAAAAAAAAACAAGGAAAAAGGTAGAAAAATTTTGGAGATTATTTTCAGAAAAATTTCAAAAAAAAAGTTGTGTTCTCTGTTCTTCGTTTCCAGAATTTTGATGTATTTTTGGATTTTTTGATTTTGGAGTCCAAGTGAATTCGTTTATAAAAAAAAAGATACAAAATGGAAGATGAGTTTTTGATGATTGAAGAGTTACTTCGAATTTTTACAAATCTCTGTTTTCGCCATTTTTCCGGATCTGGACTAAATCAATGGAGTTTGCTTTAGTTCGCTGTTAATTTATTGATTTTGGTTGGTACCGTTAGCTGGGCTCCGCAATTCTCTTCCTCCACTGTTTTATTGAAGTTAGTCATTTACTTTTGGCAATCAAGGTACTGTTTTCTCAAATGTAGATATGCTCTTTTAAATGAGATTTACGTTGACTTTGTTATTGATACCTTATCATCTCAAGTTCAGAGCAAGTTGGTTTTTGTGATTCTGTCATGGTTTAGTATTCATTTTGTTCATTGGTACTAATTTTTCTCCATCGTTGTTGATATGACTCTGTATTTTGGGTTCATTTGGGCTAAAAAGAAAGAATTTGATTTTTAACAAATTAACTTCCAATTTAGATTCTGTCTTAAATGTGTGGAATTCCAAGTTGTTGGACAAATCAGTTTGCTGCTGTAGATCTCTTATTGCTTTATATTGGATTTTAGGTAGAATTTTGATTTTATTTATTTATAATTTTTTTATTTCGAAAAATGGAGTATTTAAGTTTAGATGAAGCTCTGATTTTATGTATGTTATTTCGTCCATTTAGTACCAATGACTACCCGAGGATAATTGAAAGGTTGTGAAGAACATTATTGTTATTTCATATGATAATTTTAGTTGTTGGATTGGTTTTCCGTTTCTTTGATGTTTGTTCAATGGGGCTTCTTCATCTGCTAAGTTTGTAAATTGTACATAAATTGGTTTTTCTTATCATGTATTAATGTCATGCCCTTTGGTTAATGTTATTTGTTACATTGTTATTGAAGTCATGAAAATTTAGTAAATTTTTGTAATCAAGATTTGAAGTTATAAGATTGTGTAGACTTTGATATAGAATTAAAATGTGTGTTAAATGTTTAAGTATATTTCTAGTATAGTGGTGTGATTTATTGTCACGACCCATTTCCGGAGTCGTGATGGCGCATGTCGTTGAACCAGGCAAGCCACCCATTTTATCTAACTAAATGCAATTACCAACAAATATCCTTCTTAACAAGTCTGTGGATAATAATAATAATAAATCAAAATTTGGAAACCAGTTTATGAAATTCAAAACCCAAATCCTAAAAACCCCGGATCCAGTGTCACACAGTCATGAGCTACTAGTACTTAATACAACCAAAAAGAAGTGACCAACATAGTCTGAAAATAAATATGACAGGTAGAAAGGAAGAGAAGAGGAGATCACGGTCGCCAGCTGCTACGTCGTCAACCCTGATGAAAGTTGTTGTTACTCACTGACCAGAGCTGAATCCCGATGTACCTAGATCTGCACACAAGGTGCAAGGTGTAACGTGAGTACACCAACTCATTAGTAAAGAAACCAAACTACGGGCTGAGAGGCAGTGGCGGACTAAACCTCCGATAATTCGAACAACAGTATATAACTTGGACATGACAGTAATATATATATATATCAGAAAATAAACAAGATGCATAAGTTTGTGACTGTAGCCCTACATACTAGCATCAGTTCATATAGAATCAAGAATGATGTGTACTCAGTAATCCAACTCTCATAAGGTGGTCCACTCAGTACTAGAATATGGCCTTCCGGCCCAGGGAAAGTCCATCCCAGATATTACATAAAAACAAGTGACACAATCACCTAGTACTGAGGAAAAAGGCCGATCCAGCCCCCAAAGAGAAGATCCATCTCCGGAACATAAGACTCGGACAAGATCCATGTCTAGGGAAGATCCATCCCTCACATAACATCAGCTTCGGACAAGATCCACGCCTAGGGAAGATCCATCCCTCAATATATGTGCGCTCACTGGGGGTGTAAAGACTCCGGAGGGGCTCCTATCAGCCCAAGCGCTATATCAAGCCAACGAAGGCATGATTCCAGGGTCGCTGCGGTGTGCAGTCCAACCTCATAACTGTCTCAAAACCAAGCCTCAAGCCTCACTCAGTCGGTACCTTCCAGTCTCACTCACAATGCTCTAACATATGAAAATCAGCCCAAACCTATGATAATATAGAATAAACTAGCAACTTACGAGACTGAGGCATGAAACATATACTATAGCAGGACTGAGTACATGAAAACAATAATCATAAATAGAGACAGAAATAATCGACCGTTCTGATCTGAACATATCGGCGTGAAGCCTTAACATTTATACTTAGCATGATTTCTATTGCGTTCAAGGTAAATACCACCCTCACAGTACAAATATCAACCTGAGATAACCATTAGACAGTTCAATGGGATGAGCCAGGCTACAAACATTCGGTGTACGCCCGCATGCCCGTCACTTGTCAATTGCGTCACCTTAATTAACATCATATATCAAATAGTTTGGGGTTTCGAACCCTCAGTTCCAAGTTTGGAAGCGTTACTTACCTCAAAACTGGCTAATATACTACTCTGCAGTGACCTTGCCTCTAAATTCGGCCTCCGAGTGCTCCAAATCTACCAACAATCATATGTATATCATTATAATATGCTAAGGAACTAATCCCAATTGAAATGTATCCAAAATACTCAAAAATCCCGAAATTGGTCAAACCCGATCCCCCGGCCCACGTCTCGGAACTCAATAAAATTTACACCATAAGAAACCCCGTCCTCCCACGAGTCTATACATACCAAAAACACTGAATTCAGAGTCCAAATGACCCCTCAAAGCCTCTTAATCCCAAGCCCTAATTACCCAATTTGTACTGATTTTTCCCAAATTTTCCACCATAAATTCGACCTTTAATCACATATAAACGAGTTTAGAGTCCAAAAACCTCACCTCAATGAAGAACTATTGAATCCCCTCTTCAAAACCCTTCCAAAAGCTTCAAACCCGGATGAAATATTGAGAAAGATGGCTAAAATTCGCGAAGGCACGCTTTTATACTTTCTGACCAGTGGTTCCGCACCTGCGACCACTTACTCGCACCTGCGGAAAACCCCAAGGACCTCAACTTCCGCACCTGCAATCGACCTCCCGCACATGCGGCCTCGCAGGTGCGGCAATTACCTCGCACCTGCGGACCATCTCATTCAGCTAAACTTCCGCACCTGCGGTGCCATGTCCGCTCCTGCGGAATTGCACCTGCGGCTCCCCATCCGCAGGTGCGAAAACACCAGCAACAACAACATCAGCAGTGTCAAAACCATTCCAAACTCCCCGTTAACAACTCGAAACCATCCCGAGCCCCTAGGGACCCCAACCAAACATACCAACGCATCATATATGATCATTCAAACTTAGTCGAGCCTTCAAAACATCAAACACAACATCAAAACCCCAAAAACACATCGAATTCAAGCCTATGAACTTTGAATTTTCTAAATTCCACTAACGATGCCGAAACTACCCAAAACAACTCCGATTGACCTGAAATTTTGCAAACATATCCAAAATGATATTACGAACCTGCTCCAACTGTCGGAATTCCATTCCGACCCCGATAGCCTATTTTCCACTGCCAACCGGAAATCGCCAAAAATTAACTTTCGCCAATTCAAGACTAATTCTACACCGGACATCACAAAAATATTCCGAACACACTCCTAAGTCCCAAATCATCTAACGAAGCTATCCGAGCCATAAAATCCGCATTCCGAGATCGTTTCCCAATAAGTCAACTCTCAGTTGACTTTTCCCATTATAAGGCTATCTTGGAAGGCTACATGACTGAACTCTCACTACAACCATTCGATTTCAAGCCTATTAACTCTAACACATCAATAACAGAATAACCAACCTATGACAAGTCAATAACAATAATTATAATGCAGGTTCTACGTAACGACGGACCGGGTCGTTACATTGATTTTATTAACATACCTCATATAATTATCAAATTAGTATGTCTTTTGTCAAACTAAATTTGAAGCTGCGGTTTGCATAATATTACTTGGTAATGATGTCTCTGAGTGTTAACGGTGGCCGAATCACTATTTCGCCCAGAAAACGATATTCATAATGTTTGGTCTTTAGAGCAATCTTAACTTAGAAAGATCAATTAATCTCAAATGTAGGAAATTAACTTGTGAATATTGTAGTCTTTTAGGAGCAATTAATCAATGTTGAATTATTACAACTACAGGTATGGTTCCCGTGACGTGGTTGTGATACCTAATTTCGAATTAGATTCGAGTAGGAGCATCTTTAGTTTGCTTTTAAAATAATTTGAGGTGCGCCATACACAAATAAAATCCTATAATCTATGGCTCTCGCGTAAACACAAAATTAGTTTGGGAAATGCCTTGAACTCTCATAGCCTGCTCTAGGTACGTTAATTAAATAATTGTCATAACTATGGGTACGGTTCTCGTGACGTGGTTGTGACGCTTAACTACTAAAATCCGGGGGTACATTTATGTGACCCGCCCATGATCTAATGGCCATGTCATTTTAACCATTTGACACGACGTGTTACTTTGATAGAGGAATATCAATAAATTAAAGGTATGAGAAATGCAAAATAGACACCTTCCAAATTCCACAATGTTTGTCTGAAAATCTTAATCGGACATAGATATTCATATTTGGTTATAACTATCTCCATAGCAATTAATTATGCTCAGTTTATAGATTATCTCTAACACTTGTATAGTGTCCTAAAAGAGAACCGTACTTTTCCTATCTTGGTGCTTACTCTGTCTTATTACATTGTTGTATTATTTGCTAACACTATCTTATTATATTGATATTGCTATTATTTTTTTATTACTCCGTTTTTTACATTTTTGAGTCGAGAGTCTTTCGAAATAACCTCTCTATCTTCGTAGGCAAGGATAAGGTCTGCGTACACTCTATCCTCCCCAGATCTCACTTGTGAAATACCACGGGGTTGTTGTTGTTGTTGTTGTTGTGATGCTATTTCATCAGAAATACAATATATATATTTTTGGAATGTTAGCCATTAGAACCATAAGTTAACAAAATCTCCAACTCAATTATTGAAACCCCAATTTCAAACATTTAGCCTTTAATGCCAAATATGTCGAATTTAACTCTCCAGCAAGACCAAATTATAGTTTTTCATGGCATATTGTCAAACACCTTGGTTGAAACAATGCTCCTGTCTGTTTTTATGTCATTATCGTTCCAGATGTTACTTCAATGAGCCCAAATCGTGGTTAAACCTATGTAGGAAAAATCAAACATGCATTTCAAAAGCAGATGTACACAGTGGAAAAAATATTCCAAAAGAACATTAAATAAGAGATACCCACCAAATACTCATTACCAACAAAGAGGTACAACAAAAAACAAACGGGTGCGACAGGCAAAGCAAGCGAGAGTGAAGGTAAATTTAGTAGAACTCATAAATATAGCACAGACACTACTAAAAATCCAGGAAAAAGAGACCAAGGATTTGCGATCAAAATTGGTCTGTCAAAAAAAGCGACCAAAGTTGGTCGTTAAATTGGATTTCTAAATACTTTAGCGATCAAGGTTGGTCGCTTTTTGATCGATAATGTGGTCAAAATATTGACCGGACTAGTCAGACTTGC
>MDKI01091721.1:0-16838 GCA_005239505.1 Nicotiana paniculata
GAATAAATCCAAGAGTAGCCACACACAAGAGTGCAAGAAAAATCTCACATTTTTTATTGATAATAGTCTAAGTCTAAAAGCAAAGAAGGTACCCCTTTATATAGGGAGGGAGTCACGAAATTCTACCTAAAATTTAACGAAATAAAGTCCTAAACTACTTTGGACAACAAGTTCAACTACCATAGGAAAAGGTAAAACTCTAGGAAATAAAAACCAAGTCAGTCTTTGAAAGTAATTCCAATAATCTTAGGAAAATAAAAATAAAACCTTAACTACCTAGGACAGCATCAAATATGTCCTAACAAGCTAGGAAACAAAATAAGGAACTTTAACTCATTGTACTTGTCATGGCCGCCCCTCCTTGAGCTGATTTATGGTGATTTAGACGCCTAATTTAGGCCCTCCTTGGCTGGTGCTTGGACTCCCAATCTACCTCCTCTTGGACTTGGACTTAGACCATGAAATGAGTTTATTACTTAGTTAAATCATCTCCATAATTCTTGAGATGTTCTTCCACCATTAGCGCCTTCTTGATCTCCCATTGAAGCCCAACAACCTTGTATTGGTTATCCCTAGATTGAGACCTTGTGAATGGCTTTCTTGGTGCTTCTAAAGCTTTATCCTTGTCCGTGAAGCTATCATTCCCCTCCTCTTGAAAAGAATCCGTCCTCGAATTTGAACCTACATCAAACAAAGATAAGTTAGCAACATTGAAAGTAGCCCTTACTTAAAACTCACCTGGAAGGTCCAATTTGTTAGCATTATCTCCAATCCTTTCAAGTACTTTAAGTGTCCCATCTCCTCTAGGGTGAAATTTTGTCTTCCTTTTTGAATGAAATCTCTCCTTTCTCATATGAACCCAAACAAAATCACCAGGCTCAAAGATAACTAGTTTTCGACCTTTATTTCTTCGTAAAGTTGTTTGCTCATTCTTCCTCTCAATTGCGAGTCTTGTTATGCTCATGAATAGTCTTCATCAAATCAGCTTTCTTTTTCCCATCAAGACTAACCATCTCATTAGTAGACAAAGGCAATAAGTCGAGAGGTATAAGGATGTTAAATCCATAAACAACTTCAAAAGAAGAATAACCAGTAGATGAATGAATAGTTTGATTGTATGCAAATTCTACTATAGGAAAGTGATTCTCCCAAGAAGTTAATTTTCCTTTTAGAACAACCCTTAACATATTTCCTAAGGTTTTATTTACTACATCAGTTTTCCCATCAGTTTGTGGATGACAAGAAGTAGAAAAAAATAATTTTGTTCCCACTTTTCCGCAAAGCACACGCCAAAAGTGGCTTAGAAACTTATCATCCCTATCACTAATAATAGTTCGAGGTAAACCATGCAATTTAACAACTTCTCTAACAAATAAATCAGCAACATGAGATACATCATTAGTCTTTAAACAAGGAATAAAACGTGTCATTTTTGAGAACCTATCTATCACAACAAAGATGATATCTTTACCATACCTTGTTCTAGGAAATCCTAACACGAAGTCCATAGAAATATCAATCCAAGGTGAAATAGGAACATGTAATGGCGTGTATAAACCATGTGGCAACAATTTAGATTTAGATTGTTTGCATTCAAGACATTGAGCTCAACTTCTTTCTACATTTTTTCTCATATTAGGCCCAAAGAAATTTTCGGCAAGGATGTCAAGTTCTTTAGGCACACCAAAGTGTCCCATAAGCCCTCCCACAACGTGCTCCCCTCACAAAAACTTATCGCAAAGAAAAATTAGGGACACAAAGCTTATTCTCTTTAAAAAGAAACCCATATTTTAGATTATACTTCTCAAAAGGCCCATTTAAACATGCCAAAAATGCTACATCAAAATCAGAATCATCTATATATAACTCCTTAATATGATCAAATCCCATCAATTTAGAAATAAGAGTAGCAACAAGAGCGTACCTTCTTGAAAGCCCATCAACAACTATATTGTCTTTACCTTGCTTGTAGCTAATCACATAAGGTAATGTCTCAATGAATTCAACCCATTTGGCATGTCTTCTACTCAGTTTACCTTGGATTTTTAAGTATCTTAAAGACTCATGGTCAGTTTTTATCACAAACTCTTTTGGCCACAAATAATGTTGCCATGTAGCAAGAGCCCTTACCAAGGCATACAATTCTTTATCATAAGTAGAATAATTCAATGCAGCCCCATCCAACTTCTCACTAAAATAAGCGATTGGTTTAGAATCTTTCATTAAAACAGCACCAATACCTCTACCAAATGCATCACATTCAATTTCAAAGGACTTATTAAAATCGGGTAATTATAACAAAAGAGCAGAACACGATTTATCCTTCAAGATATTAAATGCACGCTCTTGTTCTTTTCCCCAATTATATATCTTATCCTTCATAATAAATTGAGTTAAAGGTGCAACAATTGAAATAAAATCTCTAACAAATCTCCTATAAAAGTTGGTAAGTCCATGAAAACTTCTAGCTTCAGTAATGCTCTTAGGTGTAGGCCAATCTTTAATCGCTTTGATTTTATATTCATCTACCTCAACACCTCTAGAACTCACAACATAACCCATGAAAACTACCTTATCTACACAAAAAGTGCACTTGGATAAATTTGCATACAATTGTTCTCCCTAAGCACATTACAAACATGTTTCAAATGTTCGACATTCTCTTCTAACGATTTTGAAAAGATCAGAATATCATCAAAATAAACAACTACAAATTTTCCATGAAAATCCTTAAAGATATGATTCATTAACCTCGTGAACGTACTAGGTGCATTAGTTAATCCAAATGACATCACTAACCATTCATACAATCCATATTTAGTTTAAAAGCAGTTTTCCACTCATCTCCAGGATTCATTCTAATTTGGTGATATCCACTCTTCAAATCGATTTTAGAGAATATTTGAGAACCATAAAATTGGTCAAGCATATCATCTAAACGGGGAATAGGATGGTGATACTTTATCGTTATTTTATTAATGGCGCGGCAGTCCACGCACATCCTCCAAGTGCAATCCTTCTTTGGCACCAAAAGTACTAGCACAGAACATGGGCTCCTGATTTCTCTTATAAATACCTTATCAAGCAGCTCCTCTACTTGTCTTTGCAATTCTTTTGTTTCTTCGGGATTGCTCCTATAAGCAGGCCTATTAAGAATTTGTGATCCCATCACAAAATCAATTTGATGCTCTATTCCTCTTAAAGGTGGTAAACCTTTAGGAATATCCTCAGGAAAAACATCTTCAAAATCTTGCAAAAGATTAGAAATAACACTACGTGAAGGGGATGTTAGTGAATCATTATTAAGTAGAACTTCCTTATAAGTGAGAAAGATAATAGGCAGCCCCTCTTTTTTTTCCATTAAACACTCTTTGGCTTTTGCAAGTCTCACTTTTTTTCCAATCTTAGCCTCGTTCCTCTCACCAATGCTCTATTCTTTTTCACTCTTCCCTACCTTTTCCTTTCTCTCTTTGCTGCCCTCTCTCTCGTCACACCTTACTTTTTCTTTTCTTTCAGTCTCTTGTTTGATCCCTCCTCATGTTTCCCCATTGATTCTTTCATCTTCTTTTTTTTATCTTCACACACTTGGGAAGGAATTAAAGGTGCAAGAATGTATTTCTTACCATATGCTCAAGAGAGTATCTATTTTTCCTACCATTGTGAAAAGCACTCCTATCATACTACCACGGGAGTGTCGCACCCCCCTTTTTCTCTCCTCGCGGAGATCGGTTTCAGGACATTTTTCGGACAAACTCCTTTGGAAGGAAGAAGTTAAAGGAGGAGTCGCCACCAAACGATTTTTGTGATGTGTTAGGGAAACTTGAGTAGTTAACTCATGGACTAATTTGCATTACCAGAGATTGGGTGAGGGCTTAAAGTTATCCGAATGGGAAGTTGTTCGGCACCCCTCAGAATCCACAACTGCGGGTCCGGTCAAATGGTTTCGTGAATTCAGACAATAAGCAAATAACAAGCAAGGCTCAAATAAGAGGGGATTTCAAATAAGTATTGGATTTTTATTGAAAGTTTAAAAGAAATTAGAAGTAAACATTTGAGAAAATATCCTAGGTTTAAAGTAATATGGATCACATCAATGCAATACCCGGTAACCACTCCTCGAAGAGGGGCTACACGTGGTATTAGCGCACCGGTCATCATATCCATATTCTACCCTTTCCACCCCGTGAAGGTAATTAATGCGTGTGTTGGTCACGGATTCTATTGCGTGCTATTACCCGTCCTATCTTATCAGTCCTGGAGGAAGTTAGGACTCACTATCCTAAAGGGTAGGTACTAGGAAGAACCCCTAGGTTTAAAGGACAAATTCTAAGCGACAAATAAAACATGTAGGACTGCAAGTATAGGATACACACAGGAGCAGATATTAGGCTCATGAATTCCTCCACAAATTAATACACATAACTAGCACGACTCAAACACAAAGAGGTCTTGAATTTCATAACCTAAGGCACGATGCCTATGTGAGAATACAGTAATGGGGCAATCTGATTACTGAGTTTCAGAAGAAATCTTTTTACCAGTTCAAGACTATGAATTCTGATCTGGAATTAGCCAAACAATACAAAGAGATAGTTTTCCCAGTTTTAATAAACTTAATAACTAAGGCTTGCCTAGGCGGGTTTAACAGACTCCAGTTATCCTGTTTAGAGTTAATCGTGGTAAAGGAGTGAGTATTTAAATTAATGTGAATTCAGTGTCCTACAAAATAGGATATCTAAATGCATACAGGGTGTAGAATGACATAAACCTACGCATGCTTTTATAAATGCACAAACGTTTTCAGAAATCAGGATCTATTATTATTTTAGGGCGGAATTTACTTATTAACACATCTTTTTGACTCAAAACATGAAATACAGAAGCGTAGTTAAGTCGTTGAACCTAGCACATGATTTCTAATGCAAATAACAGTATATCCTTAACACATGAGTTTGGCATAGGTAATAGAGCATGCCGAAAATGAATTCCTAGGGTAACATGATCTCTAATGCAAATATTGACGATTAATGTTTTTAACCTAAACAGGATTTATAGACATGGTGATCGTGAAGATGCAGAGACAATAACATTATAACAACCATTTTATAGTTATTTAACTACGAATAAGATTTCTATGTGAGGCATGAGTATGGCAAAGATGCTGAGATAAATGGGCCTAAAACATGTTTTCTAATACATACATGGCAAGTATTCCTAAGCATGGTAGCTATTGCACACATATACAAAATAAATCATATACCATGGTTTCTACCCATAATTATACTAAGCATGCACAACCCCGCCCATTTCACTATCCAGCCCATAACCGTTTTTTACAATTAATTATTACAGACCAACCTTGCACAAACTCCATAATTAAAGAAACTAAGAAGTTACACTATAGAAGGCCTAACAGTAGGCCCAAGTCCTCAGATCCAACAATGCCATATGTCATGACCTTTTGTAACCCAGGTGCATCAGAGTTCCTAAGGATCTCAGACGACCCCAGGCAGTGCTCACACAAAAGTACCCTAGCCAGGAGTGAGTAAGTGCAGCGTGGAATGACAACCTTGTGTGTTAGAGTTCAATGGGTACTCAAATGGTCCGCAAGGCAGTTCTCACACGAAGGGGGATGAACTTAGAACTAAGAGTAGTGAGATGTGCCTATAGTTTAGAAAACAGTTGAGTTTGAAAAGTAGCTTTTGGAAATAATTGTTTTAAAAAATAGCTTCAGAAATCAACATGAGAGTTTGTTTTATGAAAACTGGTTTGAAGAAGAAAGAAAATAGGACAATCAGCAACGCAGAAAATACATAGTTTAGGAAGAAAACACAAACAGGGATAGGGTGACTAGGGGACAAATAAGTCACATAGTAGAAGAAGACTTGCACACAAATAGTCCTCGGGATAGTGCTATAGGGTTTAAACAATCACAACCTAGTTATCACAGAATGTTCATGCCAGGAATCTAACAGCATCAGATTGAGAGGTGTCAAACAGAGTCACATATTAGGTACAAGATTATGATTTACATAATAACTAAGTATTAGGGGGTACATGCTCCTAGTGTTGGGAGTCAGGTAGATTCATGATGGAAACATATAAGGGAAAGCAGTAGACATGTTAGATCAAAGGTAAAGGGGAATCACATAGGCAAATATACGTGAGAAATATGTTGAGTTGGATGCTATAAACTTAAACTAGAAACATACAAGTTAGTAGTAAGAATGAATGCAGAATGAAGAGCAGTAAAGAGAAGGACAACGGAGTAGTAGTGTGTAGATGCAACTGAACAGGAGAGCAGCAAAGTAATAACACAATAGTTAGCCTTGGCTTGTAGCCAGCTAACACATAAACAGTAGCAAGTAACACCAGAAGTAACAGAGCAGAGATCTTTTGTGCAAGAGAGATAACTTTTTAACCACAAGTGTTCGTGTATCTCTTGGTTATGTTATGCTAAAGAGAGTAAGGTGACTATAATTGCAAACGGCAGGGGAGGCCGGAAAGTGGCATAGGACCATGGGAGATGAGTTGGACCGCTCCAGGTTCGCCTGAGATCCCCCAGAGCATCACTGGACTGGTGCAAAGTGGACAAATAGCTATGAGACAATGAGGAGCCATGGTTTCTGGTGAGAGAACCAGTCGGAGAAGATGACCGGACTCTATCGGAGAAGAGAAGCCAAAGGAGGCTTCTAGAGAGAACTTAGAGCGTAACAGAGAGAGATAAAGAAAGAGTGAGTGTTGAGAGAATCAGAGGTCGGAGGGGGGTAGTGATTAGGTTTAATTATGGTAACCCTGATTTGGACCGTTGATCTCATTTGATCAACGGTTCAGATCAAGTGTGGGGTTAGGCCGGGTTATTTATGGGTTTTGGTCTGGGTTGGTTAAGGGGTTTTGGGTCAGGTGGGTTGGGTTTAAAATTTGTTATAATTTAAATATAAATTGGCTAAACGTTAAATATCCAATTAAATAAGATAATTAATTACTAAAATAGCTAATAATTGTGTAAAAAAATAAATTGAGACCAAGTAAATGAAATTAAGGCGATTGACTAAGATATGAAAATTATAAATGGTCATTAACTGATTTTAAAATGGTATAAATGCACATTTGTGCTATAATTGCAAAAATTGCTGAAATTAACTAAATGATGCCAATATTGGTTAATTTGTGAAATAATAAAATCCTAAGGGAATTAAGTAGGATATAAATAACATGTTGAGAAAGAAAATGATTTGAAATTATATCATTTATCAATAATTATGGAATATAAAGTATTAAATACACAGGAAAATAATTTGATAAAAATACGAAAAACTGTGAGAAAATACCAGTTACTGTAAGGAGTGATTTTGAAAGTATATATACAAGTTTGAAAATAATTTGAGGGAATATTGGGTATCAACAGGGCGCCCCAACAAGATATGACAAGCTTGCATGGGTACTATATCACATAGAACTTCGTCAGCGTACCTTCCAATCTTGAAGGAGACATGCATTGCTTATTCGTCTTGACCTCTCCACTATCATTGAACCATTGCAAACTATAAGGTCTAGGGTGCTTCATCCATTCCAACCCTAACTTTTCCACCAAATATGCACTCACAACATTAGCACAACTCTCATTATCAATTATCATAGAATAAATTTTATATTTAATCTCACACTGGGTATGGAATATATTTTCTCTTTGTTCTTCATTAGAGTGGCCCAAATTAATGTGCATAAACCTCCTAACCACAAAATTCACCCCACTATCAATGTACTCCATCTCTTTTCCTTTTTCACCTTCTACAAAGTTTTCTTCTTGTTCTTCACTTGGTTCACTATTTTCACCAGATTGCTGCATAGTCAGAAAACTCAACAGCAACAAGTTTAACCTTCTTACCCTCAGAATAGTTGTGGTCTCTCATTCCCTTGAAAGATGGCCTCTTCATCTTTATACTACTCATATTATCATCCTCTAGTCTTCCTCTTTGTCCCCTCCTATCTCTTCCTACCCTCTCAAAATCAATATCATCATTAAAATCATCGATAAGGTTTTCTTGATTTACAATGGGTGCAGGGGGTACATTTCTCCTAGCTTGGGGTGTAGCGTTATTTCCCCTACTAAGTTCAACTATTGTAATATTTTGCTCAACAATGGTGTCCCTCATCTCTTGGAATTGCAAATTCCACCTTTCTAATTGTTGGTGGATAGCTTCCAAGGTGAAATCACCCTTTGTTCATCATCACTACCTGTACGAGACTTCTTGAACAAAGCAATATATATCTCTCAATTTGGCTTTTCCCTCTGATGTTCTCACCTCTCTTGCCTTTTTCCACTCACTACAACTCTTGGCCGTTAATCTTTAGATTTATTAATAAACCTTACTAGTCACAATCCATAGTGATAAGAACATGGAGTTTAGAAAAAGAAAGGAAAGTAAAAGACCAAACCTAGGAAGAATAGAATTGGTTAGTAGGAAAAAAAGGGAAATAAATTTAGGAAACCCCAAACCCACAAGAATAAGGAAATAATTTTCCTTAATCTTCAAGAACAAGGATCGCCACTTCTTGTTTCCAAAATAATAATGAGCTAACACTTTTTTTTTGGGCTCATTTTTCATTTTTTTTTTGTTTTTTTGTTTTTTTTTGTTTGCTCAAGAACCTCTCAAGATTATCAAGATTGAAATCTTATTTAGCCTATGCTCTGATACCACTCGATAACAATACAATAGGGGACTAAGAATTATTAAAGAAAATCAAGAAATGTGCGAAATTTAAAAGAAAATAAAGAAACAAAAAAGACAGAAAATTAAAGATTGATTGAATTTAAGAAAGAGTTTATTGAATTCAAGAAGTCTATTCTTGAAGTTGAATCCTAACAATAACAATTAGCTAAGGAAGAACTAATCGCCTTTGGTAGAGATTTAAAAAAATAAGAGATAGATTGTGAAACCCGACCCTATAGAATAACAAGAACAACATAAGCCTTAACTTATCACCTTTCTTGAATACCTAGAAGTGATATAATATTTTGAAAGAATTTAATCTTACCACCTTAAGTTGAGTTTCGAAGGTTGAAGAATAAATCCAATAGTAGCCACACACAATAGTGCAAGAAAAATCTCACAATTGTTATTGATAATAGTCTAATTCTAAAAGCAAAGAAGGTACCCCTTTATATAGGGAGGGGGTCACGAAATTCTACCTAAAATTTAAAAAAATAAAGTCTTAAACTACTTTGGACAACAAGTCCAACTACCATAGGAAAAGGTAAAACTCTAGGAAATAAAAACCAAGTCAATCTTGGAAAGTAATTCCAATAATCTTAGGAAAATAAAATATAAACCTTAACTACCTAGGAAAACATCAAATATGTCCTAACAAACTAGGAAATAAAATAAAGAACTTTAACTCCTTGTCCTATGTCTTGGCTTGAGCTGATTTATGATGATTTAGACGCGTAATTTAGCCGTCTTTGGCTGGTACTTGGACCCCAATCTACCTCCTCCTGGACTTGGACTTGGACCATGAAATGAGTGTATCACTTAGCTAAATTATATCCATAATTCTTGAGTTGTTCTTCCACCATTAGCGTCTCCTTGATCTCCCATTGTAACCCAACAACCTTGTCTTGCTTCTCCTTAGCTTGAGACCTTGTGAATGGCTTTCTTGGTGCTTCTAAAGGTTTATCCTTGTCCCTGGAGCTATCAGATAGTCTACTTGTAGGACTCTCAACCTGTCTATTAGGATCTGCGAGCGTAAAACGCAACGTCCCCAGGCAAAAGGGACGTTCGTACAAATAATGTACCGAGCATATAAGGAATGAAGATTAGTAAACAATAGATGTGAGAGAAACATGGAGTAAAAGACTCAACATGTATATCAAAATAGCTGTGTGAATCATTTAATATTATAATGCCATGCATATGCATATAATTGTCATACCATGCATGGGTATATGCGTCCATAACATCATCAAGCCTCTACCACCATATCGTCTCTGCCATTTTGCGCAAATCATCAACGTATACTAGTTGATCAGGTGGTGGCGCATATATAACGCTATAACCTTTTCCCATATCTCATATACGTATAATATGCATATCTACGCATATATAACGTCATAGGGTCAAGGGTTTGGTAAATGAATGCAATGCATGAGAAGTACGTCAATAAAATCTTTCGGAGTGTCATAAGATCATTATGCATTTGATTAATATCATGAAATAAACTTTATCAACTTATGTATTTTCTGAAACTCCTGAAAGATGATAGAAAAATAGGACACATGGGAAATCATGAACATAAGCAGCCCTAGCATTTCTATGAATAGAGTCATTTATGGAAATTGTGCATTTGCTCATTTCGTTTGTATCGTATGGATCATGCCAAAAATAAAGAAGGGATAGTCTTAACATACCTGGACCGATTCTCTTGACAATCCTTATAACACCTGTCAATTGCGACAATGTAACGGCGGATCGAAGTAGAAAAAAATCTGTATAATATTTTTAAGAAAGATTATATCGAGCTCTCTTAGAATTGCAAATCCCCATTGGCAGGAGATCCGCCACTTTGTAGATTAGATTAAGCACCTCTCCTTTGAGAAGTAACTCACGTTGTTAACATTTTATTTTGCTGAAGCAATAAACATCGCTATAGAGATTAGACATATCTCTCTTAGTGAATTTTGAGATATCTTTTACCTTGTGGGTGGGGACCTCACTTAAGTGATGACTAATCCCCAAGACTCCCTTAATGTGCCATCTTACAACATGGAGTAAGAGTAACAACTTTATTTTTTGAGCCTTTATCACTTGCTGCCACGTGGGGTTCTTTAAACTTATTCAAAGATCTTGATTAGTTAATTAATCTTCCACTAAAATTAATAATTATCTAATTATTTACATAATCAAGAATAATCTTAAGTTACTCAAAATACTACTCACTTTTAACACACTTTATACACCTTATAATCATGGTCATGTGGTACCTTGTATGGCACTAGTCTATAAATATGAGATATTATAGCTCGGACCGTATTTTATTCCAAATGTCAAACTTCGACGAAACTCATTTTCTTCGATTCGCTTACCTTCTTACCTTCACGAATTTAGTTATCACTTGTTTTGAAATAGCATAAATGCTTATAACCTCATAATAATCTCATTCCCGAGTTTACGTCGATTAACTTATGATGAAACTTCAACGTACAAAAATGCGAGATGTAACATCTCATTTCCGAGTTTATCTCAATTTACTTATGCCGTACTTTCACGTACGAAAACATGGAGTGTAACAGTATAGATGCAAAAGCCCCGTGATATTATCATAGTCCAAAGTTTCAAGTTCTTTCTTAATTCAAATTAAAATAGGTCTTATGCTTCTATATTTTTACACTAATATATTTATTTTACCTCTTAAATAAAATTTTGACTATTAGTTAACTTATTTTATTTTTAGAATTAATCCAAAAATATTTAAGACTATCTCTATTCTATGTGATATTTACTAAATTTTTAGAATTTTAGTGTTTACTAATTTTTTTAGAAATTTAGTGTTTTACTTATAATCTAATAATACCGTATCGTATTCTACATTGTGATTTTTTGAATTCGTCCAAACTCCAAAGTAAAAACTGAAAAGTTCCTTTATTATTTTGTTATAAAATCTATCAAATTATTGACTTACCTATGCGAGATTTAAATATATTTTTGATCTGTTGTTTGAATTTTCTTTTTGTTTTTTGCTTGGAGTTCTTTCATTGTTCAAATGTTCAATATATTTATTAAAATTTTAGTTACGTTATGTTATCCATATAATATGGCTTTTCTTATCATCAATTTAAGAACTTTTTCATTTCTTTATTCAAACCATATTCTTTTATATTCTATACTAAAACTTTTGATATAATTTTTTCTCTTCTATTCATTGTTTATCGTTATTGTGTGATACAATATTTACAGTTTGTGTTTGGATGGTTGTAATGTATCGTTTCATAAAATGTTGTATAATAGTATTGTATTGTATTTTATCATTTCGATGTATACAATGTTTAGATAGATTGTATTGTTTGTCGTCGTTTCATGATGTCATGCACCAACAAAATGAAGAATAAACTTGTAATATTATAAGGAAAAAATAAGGGATGGGGTAATATTATTATATAAAAAGGTAGAGTAAAGGATAAAATATGATATTATCTAATAATAAAAAAGGACAAGATGAGAGAAAAAATTACAAAACGACGTGACCACACCAAATCGTTCCTTCTATAAAGTGACACTTTTCGCTATTACTTACAATAGATTTAAACGGTACGATACAATAAAATTTAAGTAACAGTCAAAATAAATATTGTATTTAAAATAACAATATGATACGATACACCAAGTAACAGCCATCCAAACAAGCTTTTAGTATTGTTACATTAGCATGTGACATTTTATTAACTTTCCACTTCACTCAGTGTTCGTTATTGTTAATGCTATTTTATTATAATATACATAAATATAGTTCTTTTATTCTTGAAATTTATTTATAACACTTTTATTCTATTTTTGGTTAAATCTCCTTACAACCAATATGTTTGTCACATATTCAACAAACTAGAAAAGCATAATAAATATTTAAAATCCTTTATTAAATAAGAAACCAATTCCCCTCCTCCCCAACCCAACTGGCATTTTCTTTTCATTTTTTCGTTCTAAATTTAATAGAATCCACACATGACATAAAATAAAACAGCGTAAGGCTATACCACTATCAATAATATTGCTGGATGATTTTTTGCAAATTTTTGTCCAAGATAATAACGAATAAAAATTAAATAAAAATCCAAAGAAATATAGTAATAAATAGAAGAAGTAATGTCCGACCTGCGATGAATTGATATCATCAATTCTATAATGAGCTTCAGACCCATAGTAAGCAACGCCAACTCTAATTCCAGACCATATGTTCCAGCAACTCCTTAGAAATTTGAAAACAAAAAAAGAAAAAAAAAAAAAAATAGTTCAAGAATAAAAAGCTGATGAGTTCACATCAAAGGTGTAACTTAGTGTAATACCCATCATTTTAAGATTAAACTTTTAAGTTATTTTATTTAATTAAAGTTTACTAATTTTAACGGGTTAGATATCAAAACGGGTATTAATTATATTCATATAATATATATTGCACAATTGTATAATTGTTCTTTGAAATTAATTATATAGCTAAAGTATACAGTGGAGAAATGATTATTTAGTGGATTAAATTTATTTACACATAACTAGGTGATATAGATTGGTTACTTTAGTTAATTAAATGGGCCAAGCTCACATTACTTGGTCATCTCATGTGACTTGTAAATATTGCATGGGGCACCCTATTTAGTAGTCCTCTTTTAAATTATATCCGTTCTTTTTTCTGTTTGCATTCGTACCATATTTTTTGTTAAAAGCGTTTTAAAAAGACAATTTTTCCCTTTAGGACTATTGACAAAGCAGTAGACTGCAGGACAAAACTTCAACATGTTTTGGCATGAAGTTTTAGGAAATGAACTAAATAACTTTAAGCATGTTTCGTCTGATGTTTTAGCAAAAGAACTAAATAGCTTAAGCATGTTTAGTCTGAAGTTGTAGCAAATGAACTAAATAACTTAAGCTTGATTACTCTGAAGTTTTAGCAAATGAACTAAATAACTTAAGCATGTTTAGTCTGAAGTTTTAGCAAATGAACAAAGTAACTTAAGCATGTTTAGTCTGAATTTTTAGCAAATGAACTAAATAACTTCAGCATGCATTAGAAAAAACTCATTAGAAAATTACATACTGCAAGACAAAAGCTTAAGCATGTTTAGTCTGAAGTTTTCGCAAATGAACTAAATAACTTCAACATGTTTAAACTGATATTTTAGCAAATGAACTAAATAACTTCAGCATGTTTAGACTGAAGTTTCGAACAAAACTCATGACAAAACTGTAGACTGTGTCACACCTCCTTTTTCCCGAGAAGGGTGGGATATGGGAGTTTTTCCAATTTAAGTGACATAATCGATTTTGGGATTTATTTAGTGTTTTTTCAGAGTCGCCACCCGGATTTTTTACGGTGTTACGGGACACCATTTATTTATTAAAATCCCAAATCGAGGAGATTTTGACTCTGTTTAAAATGACTGCGAACCAGAAATTCGAGTAAGGAATTCTGTTAACCGGAGAAGGTGTTAGGCACTTCCGAATTCCGTGGTTCTAGCACGGTCGCTTGACTATTAATAATTGGCTTAATTATCTTTTTTAATACATGTTTTAGATCTATTGTGCATTTTTAACCTTTTGAACCGCTTTTAATATTTATGAAATTATTTCGAAACAACCACGATGGTGTACACTTGTCATTTTCTTTGTACACATTGCAAACATCGCCACATAAAATGCACCCGCGATTTACAACATGTTTATTTTAATTATTGTTCGAAGTTATAGTCGGGTCACATAAAATGCTCGCCCGAATGGGATTTATGTATCACGACTATGCCACAGGAACTGTACCCATAGTCACGATGATTTATTTACTCGTCTAAAGCAAACTACGATGTTCATGAATAAATTCCTAAAGTAATTTGAGATTATTGTGAGGCCATGGATTATGGAATAGATATTATTGGGTAGTAAATAGGCTAGCTAACATAATCTATTACTTGGCCCGAATTCCTTATGGTTCAAAACCCACCTTATGACCCATTCTTCAATTTTGACTAAACAACAAATTACCCAACGGAACAAATCCCAAAACTGTCACAACCCGAAATCCCACCTTCAGGCCGTGATGGCGTCTAACGTTGAACCTGCTAGACAAGCCAACTTTACTGGTTATTCTGATTTATTCCTTTGTTATTTAGAATTTAAAAAGTGATATACAAGAACAAATAGAAATAAGAATGCGGAAGATAAGAAATTAAATAACTTAAATAATAAATCTTACGAGATTTCCTTAAACATACGCTCAGAACTGGTGTAGATGTCTAGAAATACAAGATAAGACAGAAGGAAAGAAATAGATGGTGATGCTAAGTCCTGCGGACGCCTGTAGGACTACCTCGGTATCGCCGTGGACTAAAGGATACTCCCTCGCTCAATGTCCACTGGGTTCGGCTCCATAATCTGCACAACATAGAGAAGTGCAGGTGTAGCATCAGTACAACCGACCCCATGTACTGAGTAAGTGCCGAGCCCAACCTCGGCGAAGTAGTGACGAGGCTAGGACACGACAAATAATATCACTAGTGCACTTTAAATAAAATATAATAGGAAATAACCACAAGAAATAAACATTAAGTATAATAACAGGGAAACATGTTGGGGAAAAGGGATAGAAAATACTGAAATGACGGAACGATATCCAAAAATAATAACGGGAATTGACAACACGAATTAAACAGTGAAGAGAAACGACACGGCATGTCCCCTCGTGCATATTTTTAGCATAACACGGCACAACATGTCCCCTCATTCATAACAATATAAAATGTGGCACGGAATGTCTCCTCGTGCATAAACAACATAAACATGGCACGGAATGTTCCCTCGTGCAATAAACATCACAATCACGGCACAGAATGTTCCCTCGTGCATAACAATATCATCAACACGGCACGGAATGTCCCCTCGTGCATAAACAACATAAACATAGCACGGAATATCCCCTCGTGCATAACATCATACAACATGGCACGAAATACTCCCTCGTGCATTATAACATAAAACAACAGTTGGCATGAAAATCAACAAATAGGAAACTTTATATGTACAAAATAATCAACAAGAATAATACCGTCCCGGCAAGGGACACAACTATAATCAATCCTACACATGTGTATAATCCAACATAATGTTCCTCAACTGATCAACTACTCAACAATACCCACATCTAAGAATTTCCACCAAATGAATAGCTATCAAATTGATATTAAACCCATAAACATAGTAAAAGCCAATAAATATCATATAATTGCAAATTTCTGACTCACGGTCATGCTTGAAAACAACATGTATGTACTCGTCACCTCACCTATACATTGAACATGGAATAAACACGTAGCAATTAGGACTCAATACCTATTCCCTGAAGCTAAGGTTAGGCCAAACACTTACCTCGACTCCAAGAATGCAAATCAAGCATCTACCACGCTTTTCCTCTTGAATCCGACTTCGAAACAATCGTATCTAGACATAATCAACTCAATAGTGTCAATAATTATTCAACAATTTAATTCCAAAGCCTAATTATAGATTTCCCAACATTCTTCTAAAATTTTCAAAATTCGACCCCGGGCTCGCTTGGTCCAAACACGAGGTTCGGACATAAACCCGATCACCCATTCCCCCACGAGCCCGAATATAAAATTTATTTTGAAATCCGACCCCAAAATGAGGTTAAATTCCCAAAAAATTAAAAAGCCCTAACTCTACCCAAAACCCCAATTTGTACCCTTTAATTCCATGATTTTAGGCCTAGAATCTAGTAATTGTTGATGAAAATAGAAGAAAATGAAGTCAGGATTACTTACCTATGAAGCTATGGTGGAAAAGGTGCTCCAAAATCTCCTAAGAGGGTTGGAGAAGAAGGAGTTTGTGAAAAATGGGCTTATTCCCGTAATATGTATTCTGTTTTTTGAACATAAAATAGCTGGGCGGATTTTGGCCTATGCGATCGCGAAGAAGGGTGTGCGATCGGATAGTGGACTGGTTCTAAAGCTACACGATCGCGAGTGCAAGTGTGCGATCGCAGAGAATACTAACCCTCACCCTATGCGATCGCAATCGATGAGGTGCGATCTCATTGTACACTACCAGCCCCCCCCCCCCAAC
>MDKI01231198.1:0-64125 GCA_005239505.1 Nicotiana paniculata
AAAATCCTATATTACTTGTCGACCACGTACACTTGCGTGTGCATTGGGAAATCTCGCAACAAACTTAGAAGGCAGACAATGACAGATGGATTGTCCAAAGAAGGAGAGGAGTCAAGCACTGAGAATCATTGAGGGAGCAGATCTTGAGGAAGGTGATATGGCCATGATTACCAAACAATTCAGAAAATTTCTCATAAGGAAGAAGGGCATCTCTAGAGGAGGAAATTAGAAGAAAGCAAAAGCTCTAGAAAGGCCAACTAACGAGGGATGCTACAAGTGTGGAAAGACTGACCACCTTACCAAGAACTCTCCTCAGTGGGAAGTGGAATGGAAAAAGGAGACATATGAAAGAAGAAACTGGTCCAACCCAAGAAAACCACAATAAAAGCTATGGTTGCTGCTTGGGGGGAAAGTTCAGATGAAGAATCAAAAGATGGTGAGAATGAACATCAGGCGCTCATGGAAATTGGAGAATCCGATCAGGAATCACATAAAGAACCAGAGGTAAGCATCTCCCATCTTAAAAATAAAATAAAGTTCCTATCTAAGGAAAAACATTCTGAGTTGCTACTTGATTTCATGTATGATTCCGAAGAAAGAACCAAAGAGAAGGAACAACTCTCTAAAGAATGTAAAATCCTAAAAGCAAAATGCATGAACCTGGAAATCAAAGTAAGTGAATTTGAAAAGAAAAACACTGTCTTGTTGAACCAGGTTCATCCACTTGAAACTGAGATTCTACAACTAAAATAAAAAGGTTGTTGATCATTCTCATATCATGTAAAAAAAAAATGTGGGAAAACTAAAAGATAAGATGTATGACAAGGATGAACAGATAAGAACACTTAAAGAAGAACTTGGTAAAGTCAAACATGAATTAGATCAAACATGTAAATGGAATAAATCCTCTGATGCCTTGACATGGCTTCAAGAGAATCATAGTAGCAACCGGAGAGGGCTTGGCTTTGGGATTCAATTGTCCAAGTGGGATCCCAAAAGAAAGTCTCTCACTCTCCCTGAGAATAAAATCTGCACCCACTGTGGTAAGAGGCCACTATAAAATTGAGTGTACTGCAAAAGAGCAGGCCAGTCGAAGAAATGAGAGTTTTGTTAAAAAGAAAAACTGGCTACCAAATTAGGCCAGAAAAATCTTGATTCATCCATTCTCTCATAGAAAAGGACCCAAACTAGTTTGGGTTCTTAAAACTAACCCCTGATTTCTTTTTGTCGGTTCAAGTGAGAGGAAGCAGCCAAATTTGGTATTTGGATACTGGCTACTCAAAGCATATGACAGGGAACAAGGAACAGTTCCTTTCACTTGAAAGCCTCACAGGAGGAAATGTCTCCTTTAGAAATGGAAAGAAGGTGAAATTATTGGGCTTGGTAAGGTAGGTAAGGATGGCACACGTTCCATTGAACATGTATACTGATAGATGGCTTGAAATATAGCATGATCAGTGTGTCACAACTGTGTGACAGAGGTAACTTGGTTGCCTTTACTTCCACAAAATGTTTTGTGATTAACCTGCTTACTGACAAGATTGTTTTGCAGGAAAAAATAATGAATAATATCTATGTCATAGACTTGTCCACACTGTATGAAAATGAACTCACTTGCCTAAATGTGTTGGGCAGTGATCCCCTCCTGTGGCACAAAAGACTTGGTCACGCAAGTCTAAATCAGCTAAACAAACTACTCTCTAAAGACTTAGTGGTAGGGCTTCCTAAAATTAAGTTCAAGGAAGACAAATTTTGTAAGGCATGTGCAAGGGGGAAGCAGGTAAGATCTTCTTTCAAAAGTAAGAAAATGGTCAGTACCACCAGGACGTTGGAACTGGTTCTTATGGACCTATGTGGTCCTATGAGAATTCTGAGCAGAGGTGGTAAGAAATATGTAATGGTGCTAGTTGATGACTATTCAAGGTTCTCTTGGACCTTATTTCTGACATCTAAGGATGAAGAATTTGATATGTTCACCTCATTTATTAAGAAAACTAAAAATCAGTTAGGAAATCAACTAGCATCAATAAGATCTGATCATGGTACTGAATTTGAAAATGCAAAGTTTGTTGAGTTTTGTGATGAACATGGTATCAATCACAACTTTTCTTCCCCTAGAACCCCACAACAAAATGGGGTTGTTGAAAGAAAGAATAGAACTCTTGAAGACATGGCAAGAACCATGCTTCTTTCTAGCAAACTACCCCATAGCTTCTGGGCAGAAGCAATAAACACTGCATGCTACATAAAAAATAGATGCATGACCAGGCCTCTAGTAGAGAAAACTCCTCATGAATTACTTAAAGGGAGAAAGCCCAACATATCCCACCTTAGGGCTTTCAGATGCAAGTGCTTTGTGCACAATAATGGCAAAGATTCCCTAGGAAAATTTGATCCCAGAAGTGATGAGGGAGTATTATTTGGATATTCATCACATATCAAGGCTTATAAAGTGTATAATAAAAGAAATATGTGTGTAGAAGAGAGTGTACATGTTGTGTTTGATGAAACTAACACTCTTGCTGAGAGACAGGAACCAGAAGATGAGGAGCTTGGACTGGTGAGAAGCAATGAAAACATTGAAGCAAATATGGAAGATGGAACAGGTGATGGACCAGGTCCAACTACCCCAAGAAACATGACAGGGGGAACTAAACATGTGAACCTTGTCCCTAATCCTGTTCCACAACAACAAGACACCATGGAACTATCTAGAAGTGAATAGTTGGTTCTCAAACCACACAAATATCAAAGTTCTCACCCTCTTGAGAACATCATAACATATCTGACACCTGGAATCAAAACAAGATCCTCTTTGAAAAATTTGTGTGCGTTTGATGCCTTTCTATCCTTGATTGAACCAAAGAACATTGGTGAATCCCTACAGGATGCTGACTGGGTAAATACCATGCAAGAAGAGCTGAATCAATTTGAAAGAAGTCAAGTATGGCACTTAGTACCCAGACTACTATACAGATCAGTGATTGGCACAAATTGGGTCTTCAGGAACAAGCTCGATGAGGATGGAGTTGTTACAAGAAACAAGGCTAGACTGGTTGTTCAAGGATACAATCAAGAAAAGGGAATTAACTATGATGAGACCTTTGCTCATGTGGCAAGAGTGGAGGCAATCAGACTTCTTATAGCATTTGCTGCACACATGGAATTCACTCTCCATCATATGGATGTTAAGAGTGTCTTACTCAATGGCTATCTGAAGGAAGATGTATTTTTCAAACAACCTCCAGATTTTGAAAGCAAGGAGTCACCTGACCATGTATACAAACTTGACAAGGCTCTTTATGGTCTCAAACAAGCACCAAGATCATGGTATGAACGTCTATCAAAATTCCTGCTATAACATGGATACAAACGAGGTAAAATTGACAGCACCTTGTTCATAAAGGAAAATGTTAAAGAACTCCTGGTTGTGCAAATATATGTGGATGATATCATATTTGGGGCGACTTCTGAAAAATTGAGTAAGGAATTTGCTATACTTATGGTGAGTGAGTTTGAGATGAGTATGATGGGTGAGGTAAACTTCTTCTTAGGCTTGCAAATCAAGCAAAACTCAAATGGAACAATGATCCATCAACAAAAGTATGTGAAAGAATTGCTCAAGAAATTTAAAATGGAAGACTCAAAGGAAATAGACACCCCCATAGCCACAGCTACAAAATTAGATGTGGATGAACCTGGTTCATCCGTTGATCAGAAGCTATACAGAGGGATGATTGGGTCTCTATTATATCTCACTGCCAGCAGACCCGATATTTTGTTCAGTGTAAGACTGTGTGCTAGGTTTCAGGCAAATCCAAAGGAGTCCGACCTAACTACAGTTAAGAGAATTTTGAGATATCTAAAAGGCACCACTGATTTGTGCCTTAGGTATCCTAAAGGTAGTAATTTCGGCCTTGTAGGATATGTTGATGTTGATTATGCAGGTTTCCTAGTTGACAGGAAAAGCACTTCAGGCATGGCTCACTTTTTGGGCTCCTGCCTTGTGTCTTGGGCCACAAAGAAACAAAATTCAGTAGCCTTGTCTACTGCTGAGGCTGAATATGTGGTTGCAGCCTCATGTTGTACTCAGCTGCTAAAGATGATGAAGGATCAATTAATTAAACACTGTGAAGTTTAGAAAAATCCTCGAAGAACAATTTGAGATGAACCCTAGGTTAGAAAGAGTGATAAAAATCGAAAATAATTAATTAAAACAAGAGATTTGTTTTTAGGAAAACACTTAATAATACTCCAGTCACAAGATCTGAGAAGAATCGACAGTATCGAACTAGAGTTTTCAGAAAATAGCAGAAGTAAAGAGAATCGGTCAAAAGACCCATGGATTCGTAAATAAAACAAGGATAAATCCTTACTTACAAACGAGAAATGGCCTGAGACAGGCAAGTTTCAAACTAGAACCAGTTGGGTTTCCTTGAGATTTTCTCAAGGACCCATGAAATCGAAGAGCCATGGAGTGTAGGAGACAAGGGGTGTTTGGAGAATGCACAGGAGCACCATAGAAGGGTGGTATTCGCCGGTGACAGCGATTAGGCTTAGGGTTAGGTTGAGAAATAATTTATAGATGAGGGGATACGGTGACAGCGGTCTCGAAAGAATGAAGAGGGTTTGGTGAGTTAAGGGTTAATTAAGGTAAGGGTCATCACCTTTGATAAAAAAAAATGATCAACGGCCACGATTGAATATGGCTATTGGGTCGGGGTATGTAGATTGGGCCTAAGGGGTTTGGGATAACCTTTTGGGTTAATATTAAGGGGTTTGGGCTGGCTTTAAATAGGCCAAGTCTGAAAAATAAAAGGCTATTTGTTAAATACCCAAACAATTGATAAAAACTATTTTATAAAATAATTAATAGATTATTAAAAAATAATTTTCATGCATAGAAATATTTTAAAATAATTAATCAATATTTTAAAAACACGATGAGCTATTTTCTGGTAAAGTAATGTAATAATGCATGCATGGGCTATATTGTAATCCAAAAAATGTAAATATGGCTATTTGTGCAATAATTTAAGCTTAATATGAATATAGACAACAAAATTAAACCATGAAATGTTATAAAGTCATTTATGATGAAATTTGTAATTATTTATGTATATAAAATACTGGGATAAATTAATTAAAAATCCCTAAAAATGTAGAAATTATGGAAAAAGGTCAATTCATGCAAATGCATAGTTTTGAAGGTATATATATTTGAAAAAATATTATAGGAAAAAATTGGGTATCAACAAAACCAAGGAGGTTGGAATAATAACCAAGTGAATCGGGGGTCGGGCTTTCAAAGGCCCCCGATGTATCAAGAACCAAGCAACCCGCCTCCTTATTCGTCTCATGGGTCTAGCTCTTCCAATAATAAGATGGGGATAATTGAGAATATGTTTAAATAAATGATGGAGAAAAATGCCGACTCCGATGCTCAACTAGCCTCTCACAACACTTGAATCCTCAATTTGGTGATTCAGTTAGGGAATATCTTGCAAGATTTAAACACTCGTCCTAAGGAGGAACTACCTAGCGACACGGTGGTGAACCCGAAGGGTGGGAAAAGCACGGGGCATGCCATATCCTTAACCACATGGAGTGGGAAATGTGGGGATGTAACCACCTCAAGTCAAAGAACAGCTGTGGATCATGATGAAGTGATTCAAGAAGATGAGATTCCAAACAATGTGGTTCAAGCTAATGATGAAGTGAGAATTGATATTGATGAAAATGTGGAGGAGACTCAAGAAGAAGTGGTAGTGCCAAAGGCTAAGGCACCAATTCCAAGGTCTCTTCCTCCATACCCTCAAAGGCTTGCCACGAAAAATGGCGAGAACTAATTCAAGAAGTTTATTGACATGATGAAGAGCTTATCCATGAATGTTCCATTGGTTGAGGCCTTAGAACAAATACCCAGCTATGCAAAATTCATGAAAGATTTGGTGACAGAGAAGAGGTCGATGAATTGTGAGACCATAAGGTTAACACATCAAGTGAGTGAAATTGTGTACTCAATGGCTACGAAATTAGAAGATGCTGGCGCTTTCACAATACCTTGTACCATTAGAAGCACCGACTTTGCCAAAGCTCTATGTGATATTGTGGCGAGTATCAACTTGATGCCCTACTTGGTGTTAAAAAATTTGGAAATTGGGCAACCAAGAACCACATCTATGAATGTTACAAATGGCGGACCGTACTATGAAGAGACCATTAGATATTATTGATGATGTGTTGGTTTGTCTTGATAAGTTCATCATTCCGGCAAACTTTCTGATTCTTGATTGTGAAGTAGACTATGAGGTGCCTATTATTTTGGGTATACCTTTCCTTTCTATGGGGAAAGCTCTTGTTGATGTGGAAGCCGGTGAGCTCACATTCCGGGTGGGTGATGAAAAGGTGGTTTTCCATGTGTGCAAATCTATGAGGCAACCAAATAGCAATGAAGTTTGTTCATTTGTGGACTTAGTGGTCGAGGTGATTGTTGATGATTCTAGTGCCATGATAAATGTTGATGATACTTTGGAATCAGTATTGCTTAATCATGATGATGTGAGAAGGATGGCTATGTGGAATGTGTGAATGCATTGCAAGGAGTAGGGTCGTACACTTATGAACCCCGAATATTATCCTTAGATCTTGAAAACCGGAAGGCTCCTCCAACAGAGCCCTCAATCGAGGAGCCTCCCATTTTGGAGTTAAAGCCATAGCCTCCACATCTCAGGTATGAATTCCTTGGTCCGTGTTCTAGTTTACCAGTTATTCTTTCCTCTTGTTTGAATAACGTGCAAGTAGATTCTACTTTGGCAGTGCTATAAAAGAAGGAAGAAAGCTATCGGATGGACATTGGAGGATATTCGGGGTATAAGCCCGCCTTTTTCATGCAAAATATTATTTTGGAGGAGGATACCAAACCCTCGTTAAACATCAAAGAAGATTAAATAAAGCAATGCAAGAGATGCTGAAGAAAGAGATCATAAAGTGGTTGGACGCGGTGGTTGCTAACCCCATTCTCGATAGCTCGTGGACCTCTTCGGTGCAATGTGTCCCAAAGAAAGGGGGCATGATTTTTGTCATCAATCACAAGGACGAGTTGATTCCTACAAGAATGGTGACTGGGTGGAGAGTGTGTATGGACTATCGCAAGCTCAACAAAGTCACGCGGAAAGATTATTTCCCACTTCTTCTCCTTGATCAAATGCTTGATAGGTTGGACGGCCATGCTTTCTATTGTTTCCTTGATGGATATTCCGGCTACAATCAACTTATTATTTCTCTGGAGGACCAAGAGAAGACTACTGTCACATGTCCCTATGGTACTTTCGCATTCTCGCGGATGCCATTTGGGTTATGTAATGCACCGATGACTTTTGAATAGTGTATGATGGCTATCTTCACCGACATGGTGGAGGATTTTCTTTAGGTATTCATGGATTACTTTTCCGTGGTCGGGAATTCTTTTGATGATTTCTTGAAAAATTTGGATAAGGTCTTGGCAAGATGCGAGGAGAAAAACTTGGTATTGAATTAGGAGAAATGTCACTTCATGGTCGAGGAAGGCATTGTCGTCGTCCACAAAATTTCAAAGCATGGTATTGAGATAGACAATGCCAAGATAGATGTGATTTCTAAACTCCCACCCCTACATGCATGAAGGAGGTGAGGAGTTTCTTGCGTCAAGCAGGGTTTTATCACCGATTCATCAAGGAGTTTTCCAAAGTGATGAAACCCTTGTGTAAGCTTTTGGAGAAGGATGCCAAGTTCTATTTCAATGAGGATTGCATCAAGGCATTTGAATTGCTTAAGTTCAAGTTGAATACTACTCCTATTATCACCGCACCAGATTGGAGATTTCCTTTCGAGCTTATGTGCGATGCAAGTGACGTCGCAGTCGGAGCAGTTTTGAGGAAACGCATCAACAAAATCTTCCATCCGGTCTACTATGCTAGTAAGAGCATGAATGATGCCCAAGTCAATTACACAATGACCGAAAAAAGCTACTTTCTATTGTATTTTCTATGGAGAAGCTCCACATGTACTTGATGGGTACAAAGGTGTTGTCCACACCGATCATGCGGTTCTTCCGTACTTAATGAGCAAAAAAGATTCAAAGGCAAGGTTAATGCGGTGGGTGCTTCTATTACAAGAGTTTGATATAGAAATTCAAGACCGCAAAGGTAGTGAAAACCAAGTGGCGGACCACTTGTCTCGCTCGGAAGAGGAGTGGAGGCCACATGATGGCCTTAAGATAAATGATTTCTTCCCCGATGAGAAACTTCTAGCAATTTCAATGACTGGGATTCCATGGTTCACCGACTTGGAAAATTATCTTGTGAGTGGTACCGAATGAGTTCTCTTCAAACCAAAGGAAGAAGCTCAAACGGGATTGTGTTGGCTATTATTTGGATGAACCATATCTCTTCCGGATTTATACTGATGGTGTTATTCGACGATGTGTGACGGAGGAAGAACAAGTAAAAATTCTTGAGGCTTGGCACTCTTCACCATATGGTGGTCACCATGGCGGAGCTAGAACGTCAACAAAAGTGTTGAGTTGTGGATTCTATTGGCCTACTCTCTACAAGGACGTTAGTGATCTAGTCAAGATTTGAGATAAATGTCAAAGGGCCGGTGGGATTTCTAAGAAAAATGAGATGCCCCTCACCACCATCTTGGAAATTGACATTTTTTATGTGTGGGCATTATGCCAAAAGGGTCTATTCGTGAGCTCTTGTGGGAATACTTACATTTTGATAGCTGTGGACTATGTGTCAAAATGGGTTGGAGCCGTGGCTTTACCTAACAACGAGGCTCAAACTGTGGTGGAGTTTTTGAAAAAGAAAATCTTCACAAGATTCGGTACTCCAAGGGCCATTATAAGTGATGGGGGATCGCACTTTTGCAGAAAAGCTTTTGATACCTTACTCACCAAGTATGGTATCACTCACAAAAGTCTCGACCCCCTATCACCCTCAAGCAAGCGGGCAAGTGGAAGTCTCCAAATGGGAGATCAAGAGTATTTTGTCAAAGACAGTGAATGCCAATCTTACAGATTGGTCAAAGAAACTTGATGATGCTCTATGGGATTATAGGACGGGTTAAAAAACACTAATTGGTATGTCTCCATACTGGTTACTGTTCGGGAAATCTTGCCACCTTCCTGTGGAACTTGAGCATAAGGTTATGTTGGCATTGAAGAAGCTTAATCTTGAATGAGATGGCGCCGCCAACTTAAGGGTGGCACAATTGAATGAGCTTGATCAATTCTGGTACCATGGATGTACAAGTTCTTCCTTATATAAGGAGAAGATGAAGTAAATCCATAACAAATACATCCGGAACATGGAGTTCAAAGAATGTGATCTTGTGTTATTGTTCAACTCTCGGTTACGGATGTTTTCGGGAAAATTGAAGTCTAAGTGGAGTGGTACGCTTGAGGTTGTGAATGGGACACCCTTTGGTGCGTTAGACTTGAAGAATAACAATGATGAAGTGTTTAGAGTCAATGGTCATCGGGTGAAGCACTATCTTGGAAAAGTTGATGGTGTCCACGTTGTGGCATTTATTCATGTCAAGTGATTGATGGTAATCTCCATTATGCAGCTACATTAAATCAGGTGCTTCTTTGGAGGTAACCCATGTTCCTTTTCATTTGTCTTTTTCTTCTTTTTTTAGATAGGTTTTCGTTTGAGCTAACTGGTTTTGAAGTAAATTGAAGGAATGAGTGTGCATTGCAGGTATTGTGCTCGAGAAGAAATGACAAAGTGTTGAAAAAGTTCGGACAACACAAAATTGATTGCCACTATGGCCGCACAACTGGAGATCCAAAAAATCCAACTCTCTGAAGTTTGGAATTGCAGAGAGATGGCCATTCTGCGTCCGCACTTAAAATTGTTCGTTCCACACAAATTTTTGCGGGTGCTCTCACTAATGTGCAGACTGCGGAGCTTCAGTGGGTTTAGGTAAAGAGTGCGGAATGCACTCAACTGCATTTTTGACTTAATTTGGTCAACCTATAAATAGGTCCTTATAGCACTATTCAGAACTTTACACACTCTGAGCTCTTGAGACCTAACATAGAACAGTGCTTACTAATGTTTTCACACTCCACCTTCATTTCATTAGTTTATATTGTCCCTTGCATCCTTCATCACTAGTATGTTCAATTCATGTTTAGATTTTTCAATTTTCTTAGTTTTTGTTCTTAAGTAGTATAGTTTTTTAGGCCTAAAATGTCAAATGTTCTTCATGTGTGCTTAAAATGTTTTAGGTAATATCGTATGCACTCATTGGGGGCTGGTTAAACCATGTATCATGATTAATTTTCCAACACCATGTCTTAATTGTGCAAAAAAAATTGCAAAACCTAAGTCAGTGCCGTTTTATTTTGAATTGTGCGTCCGCACATGAAATTGTGCGGTCCGCACATGAAATTGTGCGGTCCGCATATCCTGTGTTAGGGAAAAAATGTATGCATGAAATGTGCGGACCGCACTCAAAATTGTGTGGTCCGCATAAAAATATGTGCGACCGCACTTTAAAACTTCAGATAACAAGTAGTCTAAGCCTGGTTTTGTGGGGTCTTCATTTCAGTTGTGCGACCACACTTTAGAATTGTGTGGTCCGCACAAAGCACTCAACGGCCGCACTCAAAATTGTGCGGTCTGCACTTCCTCATCTGTGTGTTTTCTTGCAACTGTTAACAATGCTTCTGAACATAAACTAACTTATGTGCTTTGTATTTCAGACTATGGTTTGATCAAGAGGCAGAGGTGATACATCTAAAGGGAGGGGTGAACCCTTCCGAGGCCGAGGCAAGGGTACTTAACCTTTGGGAGTGCAGAAGAAAGCATTAGCCAAAAAGAAAAATATAGGGAGAGGTAGGGCCATAGAGACCTCAGAATCCAACTTTTACATCCCGTCTAGAGAAGCCTCCGAGGGTCACTCAGTGGAGGAACAAGCTGAGGCTCAGTCCCAACCATCACAATTCCAAGGGAGATACCAACTTCGTAACAAACCCTTCACCACAACAAGTTCTTATGAGGGTTCAGATGTCGGTAGCCAGGCTTCAGAGCCCTCTTCTACACACACTCCCCCTGCACCAGATGCAGTAGATGATGATGATGTGCCTAATTATGATAGAGGAGATGACACTAGAGTGGGCGACCTAGAGAGTTCGAAGAAGAAGGAGATATGGGAAGATAGGTTTGTGAGCTTGACAACCTTTTCAAAGTTCAGAGAGTGGTGGCCCCAGAGATCGCTCACACTTGAGCAATAGTTCTTATTGAAGGATTTTGATAAATACAATCCAAATATCCTTAAGCAGTTCAAGGAGCGCAAGGTGTGGATGTGGTTCACCTAGAGTGTTATGGATTCCATGGAGCACTTGGTATGAGAATTCTATGCCAATATGGTCCACATCAAAAAGGGTACCAAGGTGACCAAAGTGAGGAACTTGAAGGTCAGATTCGATCAAAACACTCTGAACACTTAATTGGGATTTGAGGAGGTAGAGGGAGTCTAGTACATGGAGACACTTTCTATGAGTAATGCAGCTTGCCCTTGGCTGGCAGAGATCTTGGCAGCTCCAGGACCACCACCACCGTGGATCACAGCGGGGGTTTTCATTGAACGAGCCACCCTCAATTTTGAAGGAAAGGGGTGACAAACTTTTGTGTGCAGCCGTACTGACCCAGAATGACAACAATCTTCCTATCCCACGAGTAGTTTTTGTGGCATCTATCATAGCCGGGTACCCTATCAATGTAGGTGCCATCATATCGGCCAACATATGAATGGTTGTTCGAAAAGGTGAAAGCTCCTACCCATATCCCAACACCCTCACAGAATATCTCACGAATGCAAAAGTGGAGCCGAGGAGTTTTGATACAAAAGTGTGTGCCAAGAACCCCCTTCTCATGGTACTCCTTGCAAGGTCCGGGAAACCCAAAGTTTAAGGGTAAGGCAACTGCCACCGTTGTCCAGTCTGAGAGCCATCGGTGGTGGTTACAGGTTTAGATGTTGATCCTTCTACAACGACCGTGTCTTCCACAGCAGTCGGTCCTTCCACTGAGATAGATGACACGCCACCACCTTCATCTTCTAGACCATCAGCATCAGTGCCAGCTTTTACCTCATCCACATATCCATCCACTAGCGCTGCGAGTCTCCAAGTCATTGGCGAGTCTCAACAAATAGATGCAAACAACTACTTCAAAGTTGTCTGACATATCCAGTGTTGTTGCAACACGTTTTTCTACCCCAGCAGCACCATAGGTTCCTCTGTCAATGGAGGAAACATTGAAGAAGATCCTGGACAATCAAAATATCATTATAGATACACTGGTGGAACATGGGGGAGCTATTGAGGAGTTGGGCAAACAGGTGAAGAAGATGAGGAAATCTCATGCCTCGAAGAAATCAGTGGATAGATTGAGAAAAGAAGTGACCAATATTGCATCAGCTGGTGATCTCCTATTTGACTTACTAATGGAGACAGATCCAGCAGACCCAGCAGCACCATCAGCAGATGTCACACCCCTTCTTTGCCCCAAGAAATATATGTATAGCAGATGTCACACCCCTTCTTTGCCCCAAGAAAGATATGTATGTCTTATGGATTATGGGTTAAAGAGTTTTTCCAATTAAAGTGACAATTTGAGTAGGGATTGTTTTATTTACAGTGTGGCCACTTGGAATTGATTTTTGGGTGTTCCAAGTTGATTTCCTACTCAAAGGAAGATTTGACTTTTTTATTATTGGTCTGCGAAAACAAAGTTTGAGTAAAAAATTCTGTTGATCGGGGAGAAGGTGTAAGGCATTCCTCGAGTCCCGTGAATTTAGCAATGTCGCTTTATTTACTACATTTGGGTTTAAGTTAATTTTAAATAAATTGTGCTTTATTGTTGATGACTAAATTAATCTCAAATTAGGACGAGTATGTCCTACCTTAGCTTACACTAAACAAGATGAGTATCCCCGACCTTGGCTCATGTGTCGCACCTAAAAGTGGAGCCTACTCGAAGTTAATTAAATAAAACTTTTAATTACTTGAAAGAATTGAAACAAGACGTGTATTTACGACCTTGTCATTTTATTTATGTCTTTATTCCGAAGCGAGTCTTCCCATCATCGGTTAATACGAAATTATTTATCTTAGTTAAGACAAATTACTATAGGGGTTAAAAGAAAAATAATAGTTCATCTTTGTCGTAAAAGAAAATGCTTATTTGTAGCTTAATAGTGGAAAGACAATGTATAAAACTTAGTTAATATTTAACCTACTTATAACCCTATTCTCATTATTGTTGTTATTCATTAAAATGACAAAACTAATATAAAGTTACATTTGTTCCTAAAATTTGCCTAGTGCTTTTATTAAGAAGATAAAATTATTATTATTTATAAAAAGAAACATTCTGGCTACTTTTGGAGTTACTTGATGGAATTTGCAGGGCTCTAAGTAAAATTATTTCCCAAACAAAACATTCGAACTTGCTATCAAAGTACTATATCCTCATTAAAACTGACAAAGGTAAAAGCTAACACACAAATAAATATTTCATCAAACCTAGGTAAAAAAAATAAAACAACCTAAAAATATTTATGATAAGAAAGGATAGGATAAAAAAAACATTGCTGAGCAGTTCAAGAAAACAAGTGAATCCGAAAAGTATTCACTTCAGACTACCAATGAATGTCATAACATGTTTACACAAGCATATAAAAGGCAATAAAGATTCGGACCTTTTGAGATGCAATTTTCTTTACGAAGCTCTAACACTTAAATCACTTATTTTTGCAAGAAAGTAAACTCAAAATATCAAACATTATTAAATAGCTAAAACTACTCATAGCAGATTCCATAAAGAAGCTTAAAGAGTGAAGATAAAATTTCAACACTTCAACTTTATGGAGAAATTAAAAACTAATAGCATTTTTCTTTTTTAGCTTACATAGACGGCATTTATATATTAACAAACACTACTTTTAGTAGCATAAGGATCTAACCAGAAAGTTGCAAGAATATTCAGGGATCAAGTAAGGACTTCATGCTTCTATTTTTTTGAAAATGAACTACTTTACAAGCAAGAAAAATTGCCTAGATTGCAGATCCGAAAGCAAGACAGCAGTAACGGATTCGGCTTCGTATATCACTATCGAAATACATCAACCAGTCCAACAACAACAACAACAAACCAACAACAATTTTTTATCCCAATACGAACCAGACGCTCAAACCAAAAGATTAATGACTTAGGAAAGGAAGAAAGAACTAACAAACTTTCAGTTTTTCAGCTTACTTTTGGATGTTCAGTTGATGATTTTTCATAAATTGTGTCTTTCTTTTTCCCAAATGTAAAAGAGTGGTTTTTTCAGTGATAACTTGTTTGTGTTAGAGTGTGTGTGTCCTTTAAAGTGAAAGGAAGATCCACTCTTTATAGGATAGGGAGAAGTTGAATTATTATTGCCAATCTGTCCAATGGGCAGATTTTTCACTAAAAATATGTTCAAACTATTCAAAGGACAGATTTTTTGGTTAAAATATGTCCAAAAGACAAACTTTTACCAACTATGAATAGTATTTGGATTATTGTACTCCAAATAGTCCATAAACATTAAAAAGGAAACCAAACATGTACCCTACTTCATCATTTACCTTTTACTCTTCACAAACTAATATCAAACTAATTAACCAATTCAAACCAATATAAAATCAGAAAATTCAGCATTCAACTTAGCCAATTAAACTAATGTGGATATGATGAATCCAAGGAAACAAATAAAAATCTACGATTAGGTAAAATACATATTATAGTGAAGTAATTAATCACAACAAAACTAACTAAACGTTAAAATCAGAAACAATACTATACGAAGTAGTCGGTCGATCATTTTCAGAACTTAAACCTAAACAAACTAAAAAATCAAATAAGAAAAACAGTAAATCTAAGACAAAGAGAAAGGGATTAGGAATTTTATGGGTAATGGCCAGACATCGGTAGTGGTGGCGATAATAGAAGTGTTTGATCCTGAGCAAGCTCTTATTGTTGATGAACACTGAAACATTTAAACTCTAGTTAACTGGAATTTAATTTCAGTGTAATCAACAATAAAATCTCGCTCGAGGCCAGAATAGACAAGAAGAGGAAGATTCAGTGTGTTTTATGTGGCTGCCGGTGACGGCTTGGCAATGATGGCGACGGGTGGTGTTTGCTGGGATAAGCATTTCGGGTGAAGAGCAAGGGGAAATGACATGTATCATGGAGCTAAATATGTTCATGTATGTGTTATGGGGCGAATGTGGCCGGAGCTTCACGAATTCGGGCAAAAGGGTGGAGGCTAGGGTTTCCTAGATCTAAAATTCGTGGAGTTTGAGGGGGGTTTTTAAGGATTTGGTTTGAAGATATGGAAACATGAGGTATTGGAGGTTACATACAGAAATTTTGGGGTTGTTTGGAGGTTGGCCATTGCCGGTGGAGAATAACGGCGAGCGGCGCCGCCGTGGATGGCTTCTGGCAGCAGAGAGGGGGGGGAGAGTGGGGAGAGGAGTTTAGGGTTTGGGTTGGGTGTAAATGAGGCCAAAAAATCTGATTTTTGGTCTTATATACAAAATGGTGAATTGAATCAGGACCATTGGATCAATCATAATGGAGGGATGAGATTTAATCCCACCTTTACTTATCAAAATGACGTAGTTTATGTGCGAAACTAAGCCGTTTCATGATCTACACTTGGAAGCCCTTTTATGGATTGGCCATTGCACTTTTGGCCACTTAAATAATTTCAAGTTTGGTAATTCCATTAATCCTACTCATTAAACTAAATTTACACAAATAAATTAATTAATTATTGACGTATTTAAATGATCAATTAACTAGATCAATTCACCAACTGAACAGTTAGTTAATTCCTAAAATGCACAAATGAAGAAAGTACTATTTTTTTATGGTAGGAAATATGTTATTAAAGGCAAAAAAATTGAGAAAAATAATTAAAATAACAATGTTGATACCTAATTTTTCTCATACATATTTTGTAAATACATATATACTTTCAAAATAGTGCATGAGCATCAACCAGTATTTTTTCATAATTTTTAAAGGCTTTGATCAATTTATTCTAGCATTGTTATTATCTAAATAATTATTAATTTCATCAAAATTAATTTTATAATGATTCATTACTTAATTTTTATCATTTATATCCATATTAAGCTTTAAACATTTTATCTATAATTATATCTGCATTTTTAGGCAAAAGTTGCAATACTTCCCAATAATAGCCACATATATGCATAACTACCTTATTTACAATGAAAAAATACCTTTCATATTTTTATAATTTTAAGTAATTATTTTAAATCATTTTCTTGCACAAATGATATTTTTATTATTTATTATTTATTTTTATAAATTATTTTTATGGTTTTAATTAGGTATTTAAAATCTAGCCCCACTTTTAATCAATTCCGGACCTATCCCAATATACTAATCCCAGTACCCAAATATCCACACCCGTCCTACCAGACTCATACCCGTTTAATAACACCCGACCCAGGACCCTTCTAATCATGACTATTGATCTCTAAAGATCAACAGTACATATCTAATCCCCCCTTCTTAACTATACCAAACCCCAAACCTAATCCTCATTCACCCAAACCCGCAGCCTCTGTATCCTCTCGTCTCCCTCCCCTTTTTCTTCGGAAATCCTAGCGTCGTCACCCCATTCCCCGTGATTCCAACCCAGAAATGGAAGCATTTAGTGATTCCTTACCATATCTCGTCTTACCTCTTTACCAGATACTCATTTTTTATATTACCTGACTAACTTGCCTCAAATTGAATGTTGATCTCGAGAGATTCGAAACATATATGGTTCAAATCTTTAGCCTGTTGTTTATTTCGTCTGTGTTCATCTCTCGTTCTTTGTAAGGACGATTATTTTCGTATCTCTCACTGATTTGTACTTAACCCTAAGGTTAGAGTTTTCAGATCCTCTTTTAATTCGAACCAAAGTTGGTTCAAGCTTTAATTTTAAGTGATATCCTGTCTATATCTGTCATATTATGCATAAATCTGCTTATTTTTGTCAATTTCTTTTACTTATCCTAAATTAGGGTTTCAGACCCAAAATTTGGACCAGGCCTGGTTCAATTAGTTGTTTCTTTTTGAATAATTTATTTTCTTTGTTCATCGCATGCCGTATATGGTTGATTGTCTTTATTTTTTGCCGATTTTGTGGGGTTTACCTAAAACCAGGGTTTGAAACCTTTCCCCGTCTCTATTGATTTTTTGATTGATGCTCTTTCCTTTCTCGTATTTGACTAATAGTTTCCTTATGTCTATTTCCTTTATTGTTTTACCTTATTCTGCTCTGAAACTGATTGAATAATTGATTTTATATGATATTTTCCTTACTCCGAGTCTTACTCGCCTAATTACACGTCATTATGCCCTGTTAATTTACTGATTTGTGTACTATTTGTCCTAAAATAAGACTTCAACTGATTCCATGATTTCTTTCCTGGTCTGGGTATGATTGATTTATTCCCTTATTTGTTTGTCTAGTTGACTACTATTTAAACCCCTTCTCCTTCTCCCTTTTAAAGAAGACTGGAACTATCAATACACTCACTGAAAAATTTAGATTTTAACTCTAGTTCTCTTTGCTCGTTTGTTTCTGGTCTTGGCCGGCTGAAAGCCAAGGCAAATTAATTCCGGACTTAGCTATTGTGGTGTGTTTTCTTGCTTTCCTGCCTAACTGGTAAGTCATATCCCTTGCCATTTTATTTTTCTATGTCTTCATAATCTGTGTTGTTCGACCAACATGTTTGAACTTTATTCTGAGCAAGATTCTGCCATTTTTATTATCCTATAAGTTCATCTAGTTGATACTCTTAATTGGTTATTTTACTTTGAATAGTATGAATCTCTTAAGGCTTAACTTAATGATTTAACTTGTCTCATGCGTACTATTTGATGGTTCTGGACTTATTCTGAACTTAGAACCCTTAGGATACTACTAGTATGAAATTAGCTAATCAATCCTAACTTTACAGATTTTTATTGTTTCTTCATTCATGTGCCCTGCCAACTTGTTTTCTAACATGTTTTGCCTCCCTATGGATTCATGTGATGATCTGACTGTTTGCCTTAACACTTTGCCTAAATGCTTCTGTGATTAAACAAGTTTGTCCTAAAATGTCAGCATGCACACTTAGTGTAATTAGGTCTTTTTCTAACTTAACCTGTTTAAAACTGTGTACTTTGCAAACCTTGTCAATTTGTTTCTTAGTGCAATTTTGCTTACCAATTCTGTGTTCTAAACTCTGTTATAATGGTTTACTTCTAAAATCAACTCTGTTTTAAATCTGTCCCTACAACTTTTTATGTGATGCTGCTTTTAGACTCCTACTCTTTAAGTCCTTTAGGTTCTATCCTTAACCTCCTCAGTGTGAGCACTGCTCGAGGTCCATGAGACTGCTCTGAACTCTGACACACTAGGGTTGGTTTACCAATATCTTATGAATTGATTTCTGAATGTGTGGTTCTGGTGTGAGCATTGCCATGGGTCCCCCTGAGGCCCTTGGGAACTTTGACACACTGGAAACATGTTTCCAATGAACTGTGGAGGAATCCCTATGTTGTGTTGTGGTTATAGTGGACGGCCTGATTCCTGGGTTTATTTGGGACTATGAAGGTTCCCTATAGTATAATTGTTACCATTATGTAATTCATTTGATATTCTAGGTTGTAATAACTCTGTAATAACAGATTTGGGGGTATTTAGTGAAGTTGGGAGGTTTTACTTATATCTTTTGTTAAAACTGGATAGAAATCCTGCCTATAGGATTAATTACACTGATCAAATTGTGTCAAAACTATGATGTGTTTAGAAATCCTGCCTATAGGACTTTCATGATCATTTTGATTCTGTGTTTTTACATATGCATGCTACAGATCCTGCTTATAGGACTTTCGTTTAATTCTGTACACTAGAAATCATGTTCATAGGATCTATACATGTTTTTCAACAAATGTGCATTAGCAATCATGCCTATAGGACTTTGTTGTGCAAGATAATTATCTTTCCTGGCAATCTGTTTAAATTCTGCCTTTATACGGTTAATAGATATCATGCCTATAGGACTAAATTCAGCCTTTAGAAATCATGCCTATAAGATTTAAATCAATTCAGCATTTAGAAATCATGCTTATAAGATATAAATCAATTCAGCATTAAGAAATCATGCCTATAAGGTTTTTAACCCATTCAACCATTAAAAACAAGTCTATAGGATTGAAACGCAATAAAACCTATCTCTATAGATTAAATTTCATGCTACACTTAGAAATCTGTTTGTAGGCCTGTAATTAATAAGCTCGTAGAAATCATACCTGTAGGATCCCGTTGGTCGACTCTGAATTCGTTCACAATTGTCAATCACTTAGGCAATATATTTGTAGGACTTAAAATAATTATGGGTTTATAATTGTGACATATTCCTGCATGAAGTGCCTAGATTAATGCTGAATAACATCAGTAGGCAAACAAATAGGTCTTAATGCTCGCCTTAATAAGCTGTTGTCACGACCCAATTTCCTGTCTGAAGGCATCCTGACGGCACCTAGTCTCTACGACTAGGTAAGCCTAATGGCGGAAACACATATTAAATAAAAGAAATAAAAATAAAGATGAAATAAGTGAGTCTACAATGAAATATCGCCACTTGGCACATACAAATACAACTTTCCTAAAACCCGGAATATCACATTAGTCACAAGCTCTGTCTCAAAATATCTCTATACAACGTAAGAAAATTTACATGAAAATCTATCTAAGTCTGGAGTGGAAGGTGACTCGAAGGACTCAGAATTACCTTTCGGTCTCCTAGAAGTTGCTGCTCGGACTCCTAGCCACGAAACTGAGCATTGCTACCTGGATCTGCACACAAAAAACATGTGCAGGAAAGGGCATGCGTACACCACAATTTGGTACCCAGTAAGTGCCAAGCCAAACCCCAGTCGAGTAGTGCCGAGGTCAGGCTAAGTCTCTACTACATTTTTATAGTAAAACAGTATAAAAATATGAACAGAGAGATATAATAAGCTAAGGCAAATCAGTAGGAACAATGAGCTAAAAGAAAATAATAACAGGGAGCCCTTGGCTCAGCATAACATATATCACAATAACAAGTATGCAATGCAGTACAAGGGGAAAGCTCCCGGAATCTCGTTCTGTTGTCCCGATTTAAATATGCAATGCAGTACAGGGGGAAAGCTCCCGGAATCTCGTCCGTAGTCCCAATTTAAATATGCTATGCAGTACAGGGGGAAGCTCCCAGAATATCGTTCATAGTCCCAACTAAAATATGCAATGCAGTACAGGGGGAAAACTCCCAGAATCTCGTCCTTAGTCCTAATTAAAATATGCAATGCAGTACAAATACGGAATACAATTTTTATTTAAAACAGTTCAGGAAAAATCACAGGCAAAGTATGGATAAAACTACCTAAAACATGGTACACATAGTAATAACTTGGGAGAAATTCAAGTAAAACAGGTAGGAATGCTATTTCCTAATCTAAAGTACATAGTCGATACATGAATCAGTGAAATAGGAGTGAAATGATTTAAGTCATGGAGGGAAAAAATAGAGATTTAGCAACAATGGCCCGTGTACGTACTCGTCACCTCATCCACATGGCGCCCAAACAACATAGAACAGTATTAAAATAGCCTAGAGGAAGTCCCCAACACATAGTTAGGCAAGCCACTTACCTCGACTATGCTACTAAACTCAAAACCACAATCTTGCCACGAGTATCCGACTCCAAATGGCCCAAATCTATTCAATTCGATTGCATAATGTAAATATCACTTTAAGGAATCAAAATAGCTAATAAGTTCGAAGCTAATACGCGAAATTAGGAAAATCGCCCAAAACTTCCCCCGGGCCCACGTCTCAAAATCGAGTGAAAGTTACAAATTTAGAACACACATTTACTCACGAACTCACTCGAATAATAATCATCGAAAACCGACGAAAAAATCCTATTAAATTCTCGGGTTTCCTAATTGGGGAAACATCTTCCCATTTGCATGATTTTTCAAATAAATCCCTTGATTACATGGAAGAAATTGCTATAATTTAATGATATACAAAGGGAGTAGGGTTAGGAATTGTTACCTATGAAGCTTTTCCTCAAAACTCACTCCAAATCGCCTACACCCGAGCACCAAATGATATTTAGAAGTTATGAAATTCAAGCCCTCGAATTTGATATAAACTGCCCAGTGATTTCTGCACCTGCGCCCTTTCGACCGCACTCTGCAAGTGGCAAGTATCGGTCACATGACCCTCCAAACTCCATCACACAGGCACAGAGCATATCCTCAAGAATCTAAATCGTGAGCTCGAACTGCCGGTCCGTCTGAGGGTGAAAGGTTGTACTCAACTCTAGCCAAGTGCCTAGCTCCTGTTGAACGGCTCCCCAAAATCGTGAAGTAAACTGTGTACCTCGGTCTGAAATGATAGATAGTGGAATACCGTGGAGGCGAACAATCTCCCTAATATAAATCTTTGCCAACCTCTCGGAGGAGTATGTAGTCAACATAGGAATGAAATGGGCTAACTTATTCAGCCAATCCACTATCACTCAAATGGCATCGAACTTCTTTAAAGTCCGAGGAAGTCCAACCACGAAGTCCATGGTGATCTGCTCCCACTTCCACTCTAGAAGCTCAATTTGCTGAAGTAACCCTCCCGGTCTCTGATGCTCATATTTGACTTGGTGACAGTTGAGACACTTGGCCACAAACTCCACTATATCCTTCTTCATCATTCGCGGTACCTGGATGAATGGAATACCGCGAGCTATGGGCCTCCTCAAGAATCAACTCCCGAAGCCCATCCACATTGGGCACACAGATCCGACCCTGCATCCACATCACACCGTCATCTCCTATAGTCACATCCCTGGCGTCACCTCGTTGAACCCTGTCCTGAAGAATCAGAAGGTGGTGATCATCATACCGGCGCTCTCGAATGCGGTCATAAAGAGAAGAATGATCCACCACACAAGCTAAAACCCGGCAAGGCTCCAAAAGATTCAACCTCACGAACTGTCTGGCTAAGGGTTGAATATCTAAGGCCAATGGCCTCTCATCTGCCAGAAGATATGCCAAACTCTCCGCCCGGCGACTTAAGGCGTCGGCCACCACATTGGCCTTCCCCAGGTGGTATAATATAGTGATGTCATAGTCCTTTAGAAACTCCAACAATCTCCGCTGGTGCAATTTGAGGTCCTTCTACTTGGATATGTGCTGCAAACTCTAGTGATTAGAGAGAATCTCACAAGGAGCACCGTATAAATGATGATACCATATCTTAAGGGCGTGAACAATCGCTGCCAGCTCGAGATCATGAAATAGATAGTTCTTCTCATGAACCTTCAACTGTCGGGACACATAGGGAATCACCCTACCATCCTGCATCAACACTGCTCCGAGGCCAATCCTCGAAGCATCACAATAGACGGTATAGGACCCTGTACCCGTAGGCAATACCAACACTAGAGCTGAAGTCAGGGGTGTCTTGAGCTTCTGAAAGCTCTCCTCATACTCCTCAGTCCACCTGAACGGAGCACCCTTTTGAGTCAACCTGGTCATCGGTGCTGCAATGGATGAAAAACCCTCCACAAAATGGCGATAGTACACAGCCAAACCAAGAACACTGCGGATCTCCGTAGCTGATGACGGTCTAGGACAATTCTACACTGCCTCCACCTTCTTCGGATCTACCTTGATCCCATCCCAAGAAACTATGTGGCCCAAGAATACCACTGATTCAAGCCAGAACTCACATTTAGAGAATTTAGCATACAATCTCTTCTCCCTCAAAGTCTGAAGCACAGTCCTCAAATGCTGCTCATGATCTTCCCGTGATCGAGGATACGCCAAGATGTCATCAATAAACACAATGACGAAGGAATCAAGATAAGGACGGAACACACTGCGCATCAAATGCATAAAAGTTGTTGGGGGCATTGTCAGCCCAAATGACATAACAAGAAACTCATAGTGGCCATATCTGGTCTTGAAGGCAGTCTTCGGGATATCCGGCTCCCGAATCTTCAATTGATGATAGCCAAAATGCAAGTCAATCTTGGAGAATACCCTGGAACTCTGTTGCTGGGAATACATCATGAAAGTCCCTCACTACTGAAACTGACTCAACTGGAGGAGTATCAACACTGACATCTCTCACATAGGCCAAGTACGCACCACACCCCTTCTCAACCATCCGCTGAGCCTTAAGAAATGAAATAACCCTACAGGGAGTATACTCTAAGGTACCTCTCCACTCTAATATCGGCAAGCCTAGCATAGCCAGCGTCACAGTCTTAGCGTTTCAATCAAGAATAGCATAATGGGGCGACAACCAGTCCATGCCCAAGATAACATCGACATCTACCATGCTGAGTAATAATAAATCAGCCCTGGTCTCAAAACCACTAAGAGAAATCAAACACGACCGATATACGTGGTCCACAACTAGAGAGTTTCCCAAAGGAGTAGATACATAGACAGGGGAACTCAAAGAATCCCGAGATATCCCCAAATATGGAGAAAAATAAGAGGACACATATGAATATGTAGATCTTGGATCAATAATACTGATGCATCCCTATGGCAGACAGGGACAATACCTGTGATGAATGAGTCTGAAGCAACAGCCTCGAAACGGGCTGGAAGGGCATAGTATCAATAACTCGCACGAAAAAGGAAATCAAAGAAATATGATTGTTCCTAACAGTTATATAGCCTCCCGAAGATAGATACAGGCGTCTCCGAACCGATCCGCGAGACTCTAATAAATCGGCTTGTGACTTGTGACTCCTATGAACCTGGACGCTCTGATACCAACTTGTCACGACCCAATTTCCCCTCTGAAAGAATCATGACGGCACCTAGTCTCTACGACTAGGTAAGCCTAATGGCGGAAACACATAATAAATAAAAGTAATAAAAATAAAGATAAAACAAGTGAGTCTACAATGAAATATCGCCACTTGGCGCATACAAATTACAACTTTCCCAAAACCCAGAATATCACTTTAGTCACAAGCTCTGTCTCAAAATAGCTCTATACAACGTAAGGAAATTTACATGAAAATCTATCTAAGTCTGGAGTGGAAGGTGACTCGGAGGACTCTGCGGGCGCGGCAGAATTACCTTTCGGTCTCCTAGAACCTGTTGCTCGGACCCCTAGCCACGAAACTGAGCGTCGGTACCTGGATCTGCACACGAAAAACATGTGCAGGAAAGGGCATGAGTACACCACAATTTGGTACCCAGGAAGTGCCAAGCCTAACCTCAGTCGAGTTGTGACGAGATCAGGTTAAGGCTCAACTGGATTTTTATAGTAAAACAGTATAAAAATATGAACAGAGAGATATAATAAGCTAAGGCAAATCAGTAGGAACAATGAGCTAAAAGAAAATAATAACAGGGATCCCTCGGCTCAGCACATCATATATCACAGTAACAAGTATGCAATGCAATACAGGGGGAAAGCTCCTGGAATATCGTCTGTAAGCTCCCGGAATCTCGTTCGTAGTCCAAACTAAAATATGCAATGCAGTACAGGAGGAAAACTCCCGGAATCTCGTCCGTAGTCCCAATTAAAATATGCAATGCAGTACAAATACCGAATACAAATTTTATTTAAAACAGTTCACGAAAAATCACAGGCAAAGTATGGATAAAACTACCTAAAACATGGTACACATAGTAATACCTAGGGAGAAATTCAAGTAAAACAGGTACGGATGCTATTTCCTAATCTAAAGTACATAGTCGATACATGAATCAGTGAAATAGGACTGAAATGATTTAGGTCATGGAGGGAAAAAATGGAGATTTAGCAATAATGGCCCGTGTACGTACTCGTCACCTCACGCACACGGCGCCCAAACAACATAGAATAGTATTAAAATAGCCTAGAGGAAGTCCCCAACACATAGTTATGCAAGCCACTTACCTCGACTACGCTACTAAACTCAAAACCACAATCTTTCCACGAGTATCCGACTCCAAATGGCCCAAATCTATTGAATTCGATTGCATAATGTAAATATCACTTTAAGGAATCAAAATAGCTAATAAGTTCGAAGCTAATACGCGAAATTAGGAAAATCGCCCAAAACTTCCCCTGGGCCCACGTCTCGGAATCGAGTGAAACTTACAAATTTAGAACACATATTCACTCACGAACTCACTTGAATAAGAATCATCGAAAACCGACGACAAAATCCTATTAAATTCTCGGATTTCAAAATTGGGGAAACTTCTTCCCATTTGCATGATTTTTCACCTAAATCCCTTGATTGCATGGAAAATATTGCTATAATTTAATGATATACAAAGGTAATAAGGTTAGGAATTTTTACCTATGAAGCTTTTCCTCAAAACTCACTCCAAATCACCTACACCCGAGCTCCAAATGATTTTTAGAAGTTATGAAATTCAAGCCCTCAAATTTGATATAAACTGCCCAGCAATATCCGCACCTGCGCCCCTTGGACTACACTACAGTACCACACCTGCGAAAATTCCATCGCAGGTGCGAAAACTCACTAAAAGGCCTGGGGCCGCACCTGCGGTCAATTGGCCGCATTTGCGGCTCCGCACCTGCGAGACTGGTTGACTTGACCAAGTCCGCACCTGCGATCCTCTCTTCCGCACCGGCGGAAATTCCATCGCAGGTGCGAGACACCAGAACTAGAAATGGTTCATTGTTTTCCAAGTTCCGAATTCACTCGTTGAGCATCCGAAACATCCCCGAGGCCCCCGGGACCTCAACGAAACTTACCAACCAGTCCTAATACCTTATCCAAACTTAGTCGAGCCTCCAAAACACATCACATAATACAAAAATCACCAATTATACATGGATTCAAGCCTAAGAACTTATGAAATTTCCAAAATCTACTACCGATGCCAAAACACATCAAAAGTAGTCTGAATGACCTCAAATTTTACACAGAGGTCACAAATGATACAACGGACCTACAGCCACTCTCGGAATTCTATTCCGAACCCGATATCAAAGTTTCACCTATCAGCCGAAATCGTAGAAATTCTAACCTTCGCCATTTCAAGCCTAAATCTACCACAGACCTCGAAAACACATTCTGGACATGCTCCTAACTCTGAAATCACCCATCAGAACTAACGGACTCGACGAAATTCCATTCCGGACCCGTCTTCCCATAGTTCTAACTACGGTCTGATTTCTAAAGCTTAAACTCACATATAAGGACTATGTGTCCAAAAACTCTCCGAATTTCACCACTCAATGTTCCAACAAGTCCCAAAAGCAGAAATAGACATGGGGAAAGCAGTTATTAGGGGATCGGAGCGCTAACTCTCAAAATGACCTACCGGGTCGTTACAACTATCTCTGCATCCTGTTTCCTCCCTATAGGATTCCAAAGTAATAAAGTTTGCGTGCTTTTGTTGTCTATGTGCGGAGGTCAATGTGAGCCCATACTTGTGTTTTATCTGAAAGTCCTATTTGTTATTGTTTGTCGGCTAGATTTCACATTTTAGTAATATAGGTTGATCTAGAACTATCCCCAATAGAGGTCCTAATACCTCCAGGGCCATAGGTAAGGGACAGGTAGTGCATGCATAAGGAACGAGCTAGGAACTGGTAAGAAGGCTTAAGTAACAACTTAAAGATGGTAATTGGGTAGTAAGGAGATGATAGTCCATGCGTTAATACTATGAGTAACCCCCAACTTGAGGGAGTTACAAAGTATTGTATGGAATGATCCTATAGGCTAAAAAACATAGGAGCTCCCTATACTTCTACTTAAAATAAATTGGATATTGCATTTGGTAAAATTGTTTCTTCCCTTTTTGTTGACTAACTCGCTTAATTTAAGTTCGACCGAGACCCACCGTTGTGGACCTTGAGGGGTGCCTAACAGCTTCCCCTCAAGGCAATTTGAGCCCTTACCCGATCTCTGGTGATGTAAACTGGTTCTATGAGTTAATTCCTCTAGGTTCCCTAACACACCTTAATCCGTTAGGTGGCGACTCTCTCAATTCCAATTTCTTACCCTCTCAAAAGGAGTTGTCCCAAAAATGTCGAAACCTGATTTCGCGAGAAAAAGGGGGCGCGACAGCATGGCGACTCTGCTGGGGAATTTTAGGCTCTTACCACAACGAACCTGATTTTTGTGAAGTAGTCATTAAGCATGCCTTTATTATTCCATCAATACTTGCATACCCCTTCCCGTTCCCACTTTATGTGAGTTTATTTGCCTATTTTCAGTCATTTACGATTTCTCTTTCTTGTTTTATCACCCTTTACTATGGAAACTGACTTGTATCTTTGTTTTCTTTCTTAAATGTCGTTACAATTATTAAATACAATATTTTTTATCGTGCAAATAAGTGACAACCTATTATTTTCTGTTGCATAAATCATTCTCAACATCATATTCCACTCGTGCGTAATCAATACCATAACAACGCTTGATGAGTATTTGCGCTCGTCCTATATTACCCTATTTGAATTTGGAAAGAGTTATTTGCGGTAAAACTAGTCGATTAGCGGTGCAGTCAATGGTTCCGTGCCTTTCCTCCTCAAGTCATCCGCTTGAAGGTACCAGTCTGGACCTCTATAGAAACCTTACTCAGATTATAACTGTACATGCATCATGGTCAAACCTAGCCTGGGTTAATATGTTGTCCACATAATGACCCTTTAAGAAAATCCATGTCCAAAGTCCACCGGGGTTTCTATAATCCCAATGGATGCAACCAAGATCTGTGCATTAATTTGGAGAAATAAGTGCTAATATGCTAATCATTAATGTATAAATAGCCGAATCTGGAGGGGAAATGGTCTAAATTTATTTGTTTTGCATAAAATGAGGCACGAAGTCCCCAGGTTCGGCATGGTCCATAACATACGACCATTGTTGCTAGATTGGTGGGAAGACCTTCTGTCGAGCGATAAAAACCATGTGAAAAGATTCCTTAGAAACCTACCTTCCCTATTAGATATCCAACCAAACAACATGTTGATTGAAGCTGCTACTATGTTCTGGGATAGAGAAAAGGTCGTATTATGTTTTGGCAACATAGAAATGACCCCTCTTTTGGAGGAAAATAGGGGGATTCGCTGGACTACCTTGGGACAATCCCGATTTATTGGTGCAGGAAAATCGAACTCCCAGAGGGTTTCTGAAAATGATGGGTTTGAAAAAGAATGACGACTTGTTGTGTCTGAAGAAGTCCTATATACCCTTCGACTTCCTTTATCAACGATATGGTCACAGCAAATCTTATTGTATCTTTCATGACAAGTTCTCCATCACTTCCTTGGGTTGGATTCATCGCAGGGTTTTCGTGTTTATCGTCTGCTTCTTGGGTATGTTAGTGTTTTCAAGAAAAAAAATAGAATTCACACCAGAATAGCCTGGTAACAAAAGCCTTAATGGGGGTAATCAAGAGACAAACATATACTATTGTCCTTATGATTATAGCACACATATATCGAGCCTTGGCTCGCTGCCAGAAGGGGTTCAAACACTTCGAGGGTTGTAATCTGCTACTACAATTTGGTTGCTGCAACATTTTCAGAGAGGTCAATACCGCCAAGAGTTTTCACGAAGACCGTGGAACGATCACATAGCCTTTCATCACCCCAAGAGAAAGACCTTTATCCCAGATAGGTTTGCTCAACCAGAGAGTGCTACAGAAAGGATGAAATATTTGGACAACTTAACTGAGGACCAGGTTCATTGGATGTTCGAGTGGTTCCCCACCAATGAGTTCATCATCCGATATAGGGACGCTCCACACTTGGTATTGATCGGGTTAAGGGGTATACACTCGTATGTTCCTATCAGGGTCATGAGACAAGTTGGTAGAAAATAGATTATACCACGAGTCTCCAAAATGAGTCACTACAGGGAGGACTTCCAAGATGATGACATCCCATATAAATCTGAAGCTCAACATATGTGGCACTTGAAGATTATTGTGAAAAGGGACACCATCGAGCCGGATCGATATCACGCAGGGCATGTGTACTCTTACCCATCGTGGTTGGAAGACTGCATAGCGAGAATAGTCGAGCCATGGGTTGGTCGAGGAAACAAATTCATAGATGAGGTTGTCGAAGCACAAGTGAAGTATAACAGACTAAGCAAGAGGGTTGGTGAGTGCGAGACTGAGCATCTGGAACAACACAAGACTTATATGGAATTAATCAATGAGTGGAGAGAAATGGATACCAGATCAAATGAAAGGCTAGAATATCTGGAGTAGGGTCTGATGGAGCTGGAAGGGAAGATGAGGAAGAGTCATAGACTTCCAGAATGCTGAAGGTATCGAAGGAGGACATCTCGCCAAGGCATACCTGCTGCTGGACATGCGCGACTTGGGGAACCTGATCGATGAAGCCAAGAGAACCAGGCCTAGAGAAGGTCCTTCTGGGACCAAGTAGATAAGGCTTATTTGTTTTGCTTTCCAAATGTAATAAGTCCAACTGCCATTAGTGACTTACCTTATTCTCGTTTTAGATTCGTCTTATTTATTGCATTAATGAAATGAGGCAATTATTAGCATTAAAATTCTCCGAATCTACTTGTCACTAGGCCTACCTCGAGCACAACGAGGCTCCCAAATTAGGACGTGAATTTACATTCCCGCAATATGTGTTTAAATACTGCAAACATTTTTCAGAACTCTCACTAACTTGGTTACCTTTTGTTTCTCTTTCTTTTTAATTATTACCATCCCGTAAGGTTGGTTCACACATATCAACATCATCAACTTACCACACCAGTTCCAGAGGCCCTCCACCTCCTCTTCCTCCAAGTGTATCAAAATTAAAAGGGAAAGCTAAAATGGACGATATGAGTGGCGTCAGAAAAGATAACCCCACACATGCTAAGAATGCGGAAACTTCTAATGGTCAGATTACTCCGGCACCAAATGACTTGGTGTTGCGGCTTGAATAGAAGATACTTGAACTACAAGGTGAGCTTAAGCAGGTCTGTAATTTGGCAAACCTATCCCTCACACTAAATATCCCAGATATCAACCATCCAAATACCTAAAACACGACACCTCCTCAGAATACACCCAAACAACGCCCGCAGAATCCTCCTGCACCCCACCAATATACAACCGCTCCTCAAAATCCTTTACCCATACCTACACCTTCTTAAAATCAACATCTCCCGACTTAATGTCCGCAAACCACTTATCACACTCCTAAGAATACCCCTCAGCCTACCTCGATCCCGAAAATTCGGCCAATGATCACCACTACATCTAAACTCCAAGAATTCACCAAAACAATCCAATATACGTGGAAACCTTACCCCACTCCGCTCAGCCAATCTCATATACACTAGAATCCACCAAAAAGTACCTGCTCATTAAGAACATGGCAGAAGAGCTCAAGAAACTCACAAGCCAAGTTCAGGGTGTTGAAGGAGGAAAAGGAATCGAAGGTTTGAATTATGAGGATTTGTGCATTCAGCCATATGTGGAATTGTCGGAGGGTTACAAACCTCCTAAGTTCGAAATGTTTGATGGAACGGGAAACCCAAAGGTATATTTGAGAACCTATTGTGACAAGCTTGTAGGGGTTGGAAAGGAAGAAAGGATTCGCAGGAAGCTGTTCATAATAAGCCTCACTGGAGACGCCTATCTTGGTACATAAGTCAAAATCCCAAGAAAAGGGCTAATTGGGTAAACATGGCATCGGACTTCATGGATAAATTCATATTCAACACGGAAAATGCACCAGATGTCTTATCTATCTAGAATCTTAAGAAGAAGTCTACTGAGACTCTCTGCAAGTATGCTACTCGATGGAGGTCAGAAGCAACAAAAGTCAGGCTGATCTTAGATGACGAGTAGAAGAATAAGTTTTTTGTCAGGGCTCAGAATCCACAATATTAAGAAAGGTTAATGGTAATCAAAAATCACAAGTTCTCCGATATCATCAAGCTCGGAGAAAGGATCGAGGAAGGTATCAAAATGGGAATGGTGACAAATTTTGAGGCACTGCAGGCCACGAATAAAGCACTACAATTAGGTGGCATATCAAAAAAGAAATAAGTGGGAACAATAATTATTTCCCAAGGTCCGAAATCTCCATTTGTGTACCAAACATCTCCACCCACTTACCAACCTTCACCTCCGAGAAATCCTCAACCCGCTACCGCCTACCACACCTATAATACCCAACCAACTTATTATCATTCACCTTCAGCTCATCCAAATTACCAAAAACCCAGGCCCAATTTTGATCGCAAACAACCCAGACAATACACCCCTATTACTGAACCCATTGACCAATTTTATGAAAGGTTAAAGTTGCTGGATATGTCACCCCTATTCCCCCCGTGACTATGCAAAACTCATCACAATGGGTCAACCCAAACAAGACGTGTGTGTACCATTCCGGTATGAAAGGACATACTATTGATGAATGCCACACCCTGAAATACAAGATCCAAACACTGATTGATACCAAGGTCATACAGGCGAAAGAAACCACATCAAATGTCCGCAACAACCCCTTCCCAGATCTTAGGGTGAAGGAGTCAATGTAATAGAAACTGATGAAGAATGGGGTCCCGAGGGATCAATCAGACTTATTCGGGAAGGTGATGATCCTAAGAAGCTGGCATTCATGCTCAATCATTTTGGTACAGGTACAGTCGCGAGCCAAAGATGAGGTAGCCGCATCGGCTCCCTTTGAAGTAGATGTGACACCAGCTGCAGCTGCAGCTACAACTGCTGTGTTTGAGGTAGAAGTATCCACACCACCCTTCAGTTCCAATGTTGTACCTTGGGATTATGTTGTCGATGCTAGGAGAAAGAGGAAAGCAAACATGGAATAGTCCGGCGCTGCACAAGGGATGACCAGTAAGCAAGTTCCCAACAAACAACCTGTCATTGAAACTGGTCTGGTCGACCTTTAGAGGAGAGTACAAGAAAGGGAGTATTCTGTTGTTGATCATCTGAATAAGACTCCTGCCCAGATATTCATCTTATCGTTGCTGCAAAATTCTGAAGCACACAGGAATGCTCTGATGACGGTATTGAATGAAGCATATCTGCCCAACAACATTACTAGCGGAGAAATGGCCAACATGGTGGGACAAGTATTGGAAAGCCATAAGATCACCTTCTATGAAGACGAATTTCCACCTGAAGGATTAAGACACAACAAGGCATAGCACATCACAGTGCAATGTGAAGAAAAGTTCATTGCCAGAGTTCAGATAGACGGAGGGTCCATCCTCAACATCTGTCCGCTGACAACTCTGAAGAGGTTGGGCAAGGGCCTACATGAAATACGAGCAGAATCTATAAATATGAAAGCATTCGATGGGTCACAAAGAGCCACGATTGGAGAAACAAACCTATGCTTGCAAATGGTTCCTACCTGGTTCAATGTTGAATTCCAAGTACTAGACATATCCGCCTCCTACAATCTGCTGCTGGGACGGCCTTGGATACATGCTGCTGGAGCTATCGCATCTACTTTGCACCAAGCGAAAATTTGAATGGAACCATCAAGAAGTGATCATCCATGGAGATGGGGGAAACCCCATTTACACCAGTCAGACTATTCCAGTGGTAGAAAATATAAGGAAGTTAGGTGGAGAAACCTACCATCGCATCGAGCATGTTAACGCGATTGAGAAGGATAAATGGTGGAGTAGAAAAATAGAGAGCAAACTGGCATGAGCAGGGTATGAACCTGGTAAGGGGATTGGTAAAAATCTTAAAGGTATCTTCAAACCAGTACAGCAGAAGCGCCATGGCCCAACCTTCGGGATCGAATATCAGTACACCTGGTAGGAATATCGAAATTGGTCGCCACCATGGCGTGGTCCATACTATCCTCTTGAGCAACCCGTGTCGCACCTGAATCAGACCTTCCATCAGGTCGATACAGTATGGGGATTAGAGGAAGAAGAAACCTTGGCAGCATTGAGGAATTTGTTCTTGGAAGTAAATGATATGGATTGTTGTGTTATAGTTTAGGAAGAGGAGGAAGAAGGACTCGCCATCCAGACATTGGAGAAGGGATCATCTCTCCAGAATTGGACCGTTAAACCATCAAAGGCCCGACGACTCCCGGGTAGCAAGGCTGATAGTATTGTTTAATTTTGAAAATGATTTCTTCTTTGTCATTTTGTTTTAAATAATATTTTACAGTGTTCCGTTTTGAAAAACATTATTTGAGCTATTGAAATCATTTTTAACATTTTAAATGTCTTGATGTTTTATTATTACTATTTTTCTTTCATATCTTTATCCCTAGAGCATTATTATTTCTTAGCTTCATGAACCAATGACTGTGACATGTAATGAGACAATGCAACAGAAGGACAATGACTCGGAAGAAATAGAAGAAGAGGATGCAATACCTGAGGAAATTGTCAAAGAAGTGGAGAACTTTGAGAACAAGCCCAAGTCCAACCTGGACGAGACCGAGATAGTCAACTTGGGAGATTCCAAAACTGTCAAGGAAACCCCCATAAATATCCATTTGTCACCATCATAAAAAGAAGAATACACTCGGTTCCTGAAAGAATATGAGGATATCTTTGCATGGTCATATGACGATATGACAGGGTTGAGCACATCCATAGTGGTTAACAAGTTACCTACAAATCCAATGTGTTCACCAGTAAAGCAGAAACTCAGGAAATTCAAGTTAGACATGAGCCTGAAAATCAAGGAGGAAGTCACCAAGAAGATCAAAGCCAAGGTCCTTAGAGTAGTTGAGTACCCAACCTGGTTGGCCAACATTGTACCGATTCCAAAGAAAGATGGGAAAGTTAGAGTCTGTGTTGATTATCAAGATCTAAACAGAGCAAGTCCCAAGGATGATTTCCCGCTACCAAATATACACATTCTAATTGAAAATTTCACCAAGCAAGAACTCCAGTCCTTTGTAGATTTCTTCACGGGTTACCATCAGATTTGGATGGACGAAGAAGACGTAGAGAAAACGGACTTCATTACACCATGGGGAGTGAACTTCTACAAAATGATGTCGTTCGGTCTGAAGAATGCTGGGGCCACCTACATGAGGGAGATAACGATCTTCCATGATATGATACATAAAGAAATAGAGGTATATGTTGACGACGTCATCATCAAATCCAAGAAGGTTACAGATCACATAGTAGATTTGAGGAAATTCTTTGACTGGCTGCGGAAGTACAATCTAAATTTAAATCCCACAAAGTGTGAATTCGGGGAAAATTGTTAAGATTCATTGTCAGTCGCTGAGGAATAGAGTTGGACCTCTCAAAGGTTAAAGCCATCCAGGAATTACCAACACCAAAAAGCAAGAAGGATGTGATGAGTTTCTTGGACGCCTCAACTACATCAGCCGTTTCATAGCACAGTCCACAGTAATATGTGAGACGATATTCAAAATGCTGAAATAGGATGATGCAACTAGTTGGACCAAGGATTGTCAAAAGGCTTTTGACAAAATCAAGGAATACTTGTCCATACCACCAGTATTAGTACCGCCAGAGCCTGGTAGACCACTAGTACTCTACCTTGCAATATTAGATTGAGCCTTTGGTTGTGTTCTGGGACAACATGACGAGACGAGAAGAAAGGAGCAGGTCATATATTACTTGAATAATAAGTTCACACCATATAAGGCACTACTTCTGTTCCTATACTACATATCTCATATCAAGGATGGATCCCCTGAAGTACATCTTTCAGAAACCCAAGCTTACAAGGAAGCTGGCCAAGTGGAAAATCTTGCTGAGTGAGTTCGACATCATCTATATAACTGAGAAAGCAGTCAAGGGACAAGCATTAGCAGATCATCTTGCTGAAAATCTTGTAGGAGGAGAATACGAACCCCTAAAAACGTATTTTCCTGATGAGTAGGTATCACTCGTATGAGAAGATATTGCTGAAGCCTACGACGGTTGGAGAATATTTTTCGACGGAGCTGTAAATTTTAAAAGAGTATGTATTGGAGCCGCCTTGGTATCAAAAATTGGTCAGCATTATCCAGCTTCTGCAAAACTCAGATTCCCATGAACTAATAACATGGCGGAATATGAAGCCTGCATATTAGGGCTCAACATGGATGTTGATATGAATATTCAGGAACTGCTAGTAATCGACGATTCAGACCTGCTGGTATATCACGTACAAGGAGAATGGGCTACCAAGAATTCCAAAATACTTCCATATTTGCATCATGTACAAGAAATGAAGAAGAGGTTCACAAAGATAGAATTCTGGCATGTCCTCTGAATTCAGAATGAATTCGCAGACGCATTGGCCACCTTGTCATCAATGATACAACATCCAGGCAAGAATTTCATCGATCCCATTCTGCTAAGGATCCATAATCAGCCGGCATATTGTGCTCATGTTGAAGAAGAAACGGATGGAAACCCCTAGTTCCAAGACATCAAAAAATATTTGACAAAAGGAGAATACCCGAAGCATGCAAAGCATACTAAAAAATGCACCCTTCAGAGATTGTCCAATCACTTCTTCTAAAGTGGAGGAACCCTGTAGAGGAGAACTCCCGATCTAGGACGATTAAGGTGTGTTGACGCTAAAGAGGCTTCCAAATTGTTCGAGGAGATACAGGCCGGAACCTGCGGCCCACATATGAATGGTTTTGTCTTGGCCAAGAAAATACTCAGGGCCGGATACTTTTGGATGACCATGGAAACAGAAGTCCTACGGTACGTTCAAAAATTCTACCAATGCCAGATACATGCAGACATAATACGGGTGCTGCCAAACGAGTTTAATGCAACTAGCTCACCTTGGCCTTTTGTTGCCTGGGGAATGGATGTTATCAGCACAATCGAGCCCATCGCTTCAAACGGGCACCGATTCATTTTAGTGGCCATCGACTAGTTCCCTAAATTGGTTGAGGCTGCATCCTACAAAGCTATGACCAAGAAGAACATTGCAAATTTTGTCCGAGACCGAATTGTTTATCGATTTGGGGTTCCAGAGTCCATTATCACTGACAACGCCACCAATCTCAACAGTGATCATATCAAAGCCATGTGTGAAACTTTCAAAACCAAGCACAAGAATTCCACAGCATACAGGCCTCAAATGAATGGAGTCGTGGAGGCCGCCAACAAAAACATCAAGAAGATACTAAGGAAAATGGTAGAAAATCACAAGCAATGACACAAAAATTACCATTCGCCTTACCGGGATACCGTACCACAGTCCGCACATCAACCGGGAGACCTCCCTATTTGTTGTTTATGGTATCGAAGCTGCCTTTCCCACCGAAGTAGAAATTCCTTCTTTAAGAATCATACAAGAAGCCGAACTCAACGATGCATAATGTATAAGGAACCGCTATGAGCAATTAGCCCTCATACATGGAAAGAGGATGAATGTAGTGTGTCACGGCCAACTCTATCAAAATATAATGTCCAGGGCTTTCAACAAAAAGGTCAAACCAAGACAGTTCTCACCAGGGCAGCTGGTACTAAAACGAAGCCTATCAATTCAGATGCAGTCAAAAGATACTATGCGTAAACCACTTTATGCTTCTTCATACGATGTAAATTGAACTATGCTAGACCTGATTCCCGTTTAAGAGGGGATACGTAGGAAGCCCTGTGGGTTCGGTCACAATTCAATAAAAAATTTCTATTTTCCCCACAATCAGAAACTAGGGCAGAATTTTGAGGAGGTTCCTCAAAATTCCGAAGTAAGTTCAGTCAACCACAGCATACAGAACGGTCAAAAAATTCATCTAGTTAACTGGGGCAGAATTTTGAAGAGGACCCTAAAAATTCTACGGCAGAGGGAGTTGCAATGTCTCTAATTATGTCACAGTTACTGATTCATCCAACTAATTTCTAAACTGCATATTACTATGTCTTTGAAAACTATACACGCATGCTTTTGAAAAAAAACTTTACTTTTAGCCAAATTCTACCCTTAACAACTTGAGCATGATCCTCAGACAGAACGGAGCAGATCAAGCAAGTAAAGACATGAACCAACCTCCCCCACAAAACTCATGAATTTTCTTTGGATGCAGGACTATGTCATCATGAAAAGCAGCGTCGCAACAATACAATCGCTATGCACAAAAGACATTGCTAGCTAAGAACACTTCACTCTTACTTTTACACTTGCATGAGACTAAGACTTGTCTCAATCCTGTATGAGACTAAGCCTTGCCATTCTATTTGCATAAGGCTAAGCACTGCCTTCTCTTTGCATGAGACTAAGCCTTGTATCAATCTTTCATGAGGCTAAGTCATGCCTCTTTATTTGCATAAGGTTAAGCATTGCCTTCTCTTTGCATAAGACTGCGCCTTGTCTCAATCTTGCATGAGGCTCAGCCATGCCTCTCTATTTGCATAAGGCTAAGCATTGCCTTCTCTTTGCATGAGACTAAGTCTTGTATCAATCTTGCATGAGGATAAGCCATGCCTCTCTATTTGCATAAGGCTAAGCATTGCCTTCTCTTTGCATGAGACTAAGTCTTGTATCAATCTTGCATGAGGATAAGCCATGCCTCTCTATTTGCATAAGGCTAAGCATTGCCTTCTCTTTGCATGAGACTAAGTCTTGTCTCAATCTTGCATGAGGCTAAGCCCTTCCTCTATATTTGTATAAGGCTAAGCATTGCCTTCTCTTTGCATGAGACTAAGCCTTGTCTCAATCTTGCATGAGTCTAAGCAATGCCTCTTTATTTGCATAAGGTTAATCATTGCCTTCTCTTTGAATGAGAATGCACCTTGTCTCAATCTTGCATGAGGCTCAACCATGCCTCTCTATTTGCATAAGGCTAAGCATTGCCTTCTCTTTGCATGAGACTAAGTCTTGTATCAATCTTGCATGAGGATAAGCCATGCCTCTCTATTTGCATAAGGCTAAGCATTGCCTTCTCTTTGCATGAGACTAAGTCTTGTATAAATATTGCATGAGGCTAAGCCCTGCCTCTATATTTGTATAAGGTTAAGCACTTCCTTCTCTTTGCATGAGACTAAGACTTGTCTCAATTTGCATGAGGCTAAACCCTGCCTCTCTATTTGCATAAGGCTAAGCACTACCTTCTCTTTGCATGAGACTACGCCTTGTCTCAATCTTGCATGAGGCTCATCCCTGCCTCTCTATTTGCATAAGGCTAAGAACTTCCTCCTCTTTGTATGAGACTTAGCCTTGTCTCAATCTTGCATGAGGCTAAGCCCTACCTTTCTATTTGCATAAGGCTGAGCACTGCCTTCTGTTTTCATGAGACTAAGCCTTGTCTCAATCTTGCATGAGGCTAAGTCGTGCCTCTCTATTTTCATAAGGCTAAGCACAGCCTTCTCTTTGCATGATACTAAGCCGTGTCTCAGTCTTTAATGAAGCTAAGCCATGTCTCGCTCTTGCATTTTTCTCCTCTCTCAGGCTAAGCTCTACCCCCAAACTCCACACAAGACTAAGCTTTGTCTTGTTATTACCTCTAGCATCATGTCTCTGCACCTCATAGGCTGAAATATAGCCAACCTTGTCCGAAGGCATCATAGTCTGAAGACACCATCCTCATAGCCAGAATACATCATGCCATGGCCTGAAGGAACCATCCTTATAGCCGGAAGACATCATGCCATGGCCTGAGGATACCTCAAATTTGCACATTATTATTCAAAGGTGTCATGGTTCGGAGGCACCATCTTCATGGACCGAGAACATCATTTCATGTCCTGCGAATCCCTTACCACAATTCATGGCCCGGGACATCATGGTCTAAGGACGTCATCCTCCCCATCCAAATACAATCTCCATGGTCCAAAAGGGAATCTGCTTCATGATTAAATTTACAAATGCTATACGCATATATTGTATTTTGACTTTGCAGGCAGTCTCAGGAGCAACTGTTCTCCTAACAGGAGCGATCTTCGCTCCGGTTTCCACTCATATCCCTCAAATTGTTTCAAGCATAACCGATCAACATCCATACCCAGTCTCATTTATCCGTAACTGTTTTTCAAGTTCCAATCAACCCTACTCAGAACTTTTTGCCCATTCTTGCTATGACTCCATCGGTTTATTCCACCGTTGGATCCAGAACTACACACGACCTGATTCCTATAAAACCAGGGATATGTAGGCATCTCGGAAATCGGAGTGCGGCCCATATCTTTCAAATCGCCCTATTCGGTCAAAAATTGGCCATCGTGTCTTTTCCCGACATCTCTTTCATCCTTCCCGGATAAAGAGGGAAGCTGATGATACCCAATTTTTTCCATACATATTCTCTAAATACATATATACTTTCAAAATAGTTCATGAGCATCAACCACTATTTTTCCATAATTTTCCATAAATTTTAAAGGCTTTTAATCAACTTATTCTGGCATTGTTATTATCTAAATAATTATTAATTACATCAAAAATAATTTTATAATGATTTATTAGTTAATTTTTATCATTTATATTCATATTAAGATTTAAACATTTTATGTATAATTATATCTATATTTTTAGGCTAAAATTGCAATATTTTGCAATAATAGCCACATATATGCATAACTACCTTATTTACATAGAAAAATGACCTTTTATATTTTTATAATGTTAAGTAATTATTTTAATCATTTTATTGCACAAATGATATTTTTATTATTTATTAATTATTTTTATAAATTTTTTTTACGGGTTTAATTAAGTATTTAAAATTTAGCCCCTCTTTTAGTCAATTCCGGACCTAGCCGAATACCCCTAGCCCAATATACTAAGCCCAGTACCCAAATACCCACACCCGTCCAACAAGACCCATACCCGTTTAATAACACCCGACCCAGGACCCTTCTAATCATGACTTTTGATCTCAAAAGATCAACGGTCCATATCTAAACCCCCCTTCTTAACTATACCAAACCCCAACCCTAATCCTCATTCACCCAAACTCGTCACCTCTGTATCCTCTCGTCTCCCTCCCCTTTCTCTTCCGAAACCCTAGCGTTGTCACCCCATTCCACCTTGATTCCTACCCATAAATGGAATAATTTAGTGATTCCTTACCATATTTGGTCTTACCTCTTTACCAGATAGTCATTTTTGATATTACCTAACTAACTTGCCTCAAATGGAAAGCTGATTTCGAGAGATTCGAACCATATCTGGTTCAAATCTTTAACCTGTTTTTTATTCCGTCTGTGTTCATCACTCGTTCTTTGTAAGTACGATTATTTTTGTATCTCTCACTGATTTGTACTTAACCCTAAGGTTTGGGTTTTCAGATCCTCTTTTGATTCGAATGAAAATCGGTTCAAGCTTTAGTTTTAAGTGATATCCCATCTATATTAGTCCTATTATGCATAAATCTGCCTATTTTTGTCGGGTTTTTTTTACTTATCCTAAATTAGGGTTTCATACCCTAAATTTGGACCAGATCTTGTTCGAATAGGTCTTTCTTTTTGAATTATTTCTTGTCTATGTTCATCGCATACCGTATATGGTTGATTGTCTTTTTTTGTTGATTTTGTGGGGTTTACCTAAAACCAGGGTTAAAAACATTTCCCCGTCTTTACTGATTTTCTGATTGATGCTCTTTTCTTTCTCGTATTTGACTAATAGTTTCCTTATGTATGTTTCCTTTATTCTTTACCTTATTCTTCTCAGAAACTGATTGAGTAATTGATTCTATATGATATTTTCTTTACTCCAAGTGTTACTCGCCTAATTACACGCCATTATGCCCTTTTAATTTATTGATTTGTGTACTATTTGTCCTAAAATTAGACTTCAACTGATTTCGTGATTTCTTTCCTGGTCTGGGTATGAAAGATTTATTCCCTTATTTGTTTGTTTAGTTGACTACTATTTAAACCCCTTCACCTTCTCCCTTTCAAAGAAGACTAGAACTATCAATACTCTCACTGAAAAACTTAGATTTTAACTGTAGTTCTCTTTGATCGTTTGTTTCTGGCCTTGGCCGGATGAAAGACAGGGCCAATCAATTCTTGACTTAGCTATTGTCACGACCCAAAATCTATAAGGTCGTGATGGCACCAGACACCACTGTCAGGCAAGCCAATCATTAAATGGTTAAGTTAAATTTTCTGTTTTAGCATTTTTGAAATCATTACCTTTCACTTAACACGTAATATCTAAATAAAATCCATTAAATAGAAATAACAGTCCAATATTCCATTTTGATAAAATACATCCAAAAACATCCCAGAACCCGGTGACACAAGCACATGAGCCATTTCTACGAATTTTACAAGTACTACAAAGCTTGTCTAAAATACAAATTGGACAAGGAATAAAAACGAAAATACAATACATAGAGGAAGACTCTGCCGACTGCGGGTCATCTCCGGATGATGCAGCTCGTCTAAGTCTCCAAGTCAGTCACTTTGCTATGAAGGTACCTGTGCAACAAAATGCACAACAAGTGTAGCATGAGTACGAAAACAACGTGTACTCAGTAAGTATCCCACCTAACCTCGAAGAGATAGTGACGAGAGGTTGACTTGACACCCACTAAGGTCCAACAAAATAATTTAACAAGATATGATATCAGTAATAGGCATACGAGGATGCTAAAAATAGTAAACATTAACAATAACTGTAATTCAAATAAATACTGGAAGTAAATAAACAATTACTACTTCATTTTCCCCCAAATATCTTGTCAGTTCAATATCCATGAAATCATTAACAATTTAACATGCACATACAGAATAAGGACAACCGTCCTGAGCCATCATAATAATCATATATGTGCACTACTGAGGGTCTAAATACCAGAACCATAATTACATATTTAAATCTCACCGTGGCGTATGTCCCGCTCCCATGAGAGTGGGGGAAATAACACTCTGCTCGTAGAATGTAAATTGTGAAGCGGTCACATGCACACACAATATTATTCATAAATTACTTTAACCATAATGTATCTTTCATCTCGCTGTGGCATACGGCTCGCTCCCATGAGAGTGGAGGAAATAACACTCCGTTCGCAGAACGTAAATTGCGAAGAGGTCACACATACGCATACAGATCCAAACAATCCACCCCAACTATATCGGGAAAAGCAATTACCAATAAAAGACAAAGTTCTCGTTAATAATTACAAATGTAGCATTTAAATCTTTTCCAGAAATTCATTTATCAAATTTTATAATAATCTAATCGTTTTAAATTTCTTCAATAAGGTTACAATTATGACAAATAAAACATGCTTTTGGGTCCTAAACTACCCGGACAAGCATAATAGTAGCTACGCACAGACTCCCGTCACCTCGTGCGTACGTAGCCCCCACAAATAGGAGCACATATATTTAATTAGTTCACCTATGGGGACAATTCCCCCTCACAAAGTTAGAAAGCAGACTTACCTCGCTCCGAAATTCCATAACCGGCTTCCAAGCCCTTTTGACGACTCCAATTGATGCACAACGCCCCAAAACTATTCAAATAACGGGAAAACCAATAAAAATTCACTCTAATACTTGTAACAATTCAAATTATATAAGTTCCGAACTCCGCTTGAAAAGTTGACCAAAATGCTCTGGGGCCCACGTGCCCGGATTCCGAAATTTCTGGAAGATAAATTCTACCCATAGCTTTACTAACTCAATTATACAATTTACTCTAATTTTCATGCTCAAATTCATGGTAAAAGTCCAAAATTCCATATTCTAGGTCTTCCCCAAAATTCTCAAATTTATACTAATTTTCCATGTCTAAATCCATGTAAGATCACATATTTAACTCAAAACTATGAAGAAATCACTTACCTAGTGTTTCTTGGTGAAAACCCCTCCTTGAGCTCTCCAAAATCATCCATACCAAATGAAAGAAATGAAAGAAATGAAAGAAATGGGCTAAAACTCGTGTTTAAAACAATCTACTGAGGCTGCATCGAGTTGTACCTTGCGCTATGCAGGTTGTACATCTTATTACAATTTTCCCTTGTTGTACACCTTCTGTTAAAACTCCCATAGCTCCTTGTAGAAATATCCAAATGACAAACGGTTTGAATTATAGAAACTAGACTCGAAGATATTTAATTTGATAGGTTGTACATTATTTAACTCCTTATATATTCCGAGATATGAGCTTCTAAAGTTGGCTCCATGCATCAGAAAATTCTGTCAAAACTGCTCCACTAGCCATCTTCAATCGATCATAACTTTCTGATATAATGTCCAAATCATTAATGGTTTAACTTTCCGAACATTAGAATTAAATCTCTACAACGCTTATGTTTCAAAAACTTTCAGATTCCTTATAGATTCCAGATATAAGCTTCCAAATTCAGCTTCGCGATTGCACTAGTTGCTTCAAAACAGTTTTCTGCAGAAAATTTCAGCAACTCTTTGGTCCGATATTCATTCCGCTAACCTTACGAAATCCACCCGAGGCCCTCGGGACCTTAACATATTATACCAACATGTCCCAAAACATGATACAAACTCGCTGGAGGCCTCAAATCACATCAAACAACGTCGAAATCATGAATCGCACTCCAATTCAAGCTTTATGAACTTTGAAATTTTAAACTTCTACATCCGATGCCGAAACTTATCAAATCACGTCCAATTGACCCCAAATTTTGCACACAAGTCATATTCGACATTACAGACCTGCTCCAACATTCGAAATCGCATTCCGACCCCAATATCAAAATTTCCACTTTCGGTCGGATTTCTCAAAAACCTTCAAATTTCTATCTTTAGCCAAATGACTTCAAAATAACCTACGGACATCCGAATTCACTTCCGATCGCGCTCCCAACTCTGGAATCACCATACAAAGTTATTCCCAGGCTCGGAATCCCAAATGGACATCAATATCACTGAAATTCTCTTCAAGCCAAACTTAGAAAATTTCTTCAAAATTGCTGACTTCCACAATATACACCGAAACGCTCCCAGGTTATCCAAAGCCCGATCCGGACATACGCCATAGTCTGAAATCATCATACGAACCTGCAGGAACCTTCAAATCCTGATTCAGAGGTCATTTACTCAGAATTGCAATTTTAGTCCTTTTTTCCAACTTAAGGCTTCTAAAATGAGAATTTTCCTTCCAATTTGACTTCAAACTTCCTGAAATTAAATTTCGACCACACCTACAAGTCATAGAACCTGAAACGGAGCTGCTCATGACCTCAAACTGCTGAACGACGTCCTAGAGCTCAACACGACTGGTCGGGTCGTTATATTCTCCCCTGCTTAAATAGACGTTCGTCCTCGAACGTGCCAAGAACTGCTGTGGAGTTATCTAAATCCACTGTTTAACACTTCGCGCACCTGCCCGTGCTACCACAACCCAGCTGAGTACATTAGCTTGATCAAATCTGAAGATGTCTTCTTCTATCCATATAATAGGCTCAGAATCCAGTTCCAACACCTGAAATTCTCTGCCAGGCCTAGTTCCAATATATAAACACCGTATTAACTAGCACACAATATACCCGAACACGACTGCATCCTTTGCTGAATTAGCACCATGCACCATATAATTCATCATCTGACCACAATGACACTCCATAAACCTTAATAGCCAAAATTCCACGAATCTGATGCTCCCAATGCACCTCATGATATATATATGTACACATCCTACTATAATGATGGTGATACCACCACAACGGAGGAGGTGTAGAAATTCTAACCAATTGCAGAGTTAAGCGCAAACATTGAATCTTTCCTCTTGACTAGGACCATCATTTTATTACGAACCAATAAGGGTAACTGTCCTTTAATGTATTTCACATAATCTTATCACACTTGATCCATGATCCAATAATCTCGTCTCACCCAGTATGAACTATTCAAACAACCAACCACCCCAGACATGACCAACAGTCTCACACGATGAAACAATGCGCCAATAGGCCACAATTCGAACATGATACCTAAGGAAATGACTCAGGAAGGGACTACTCAACTCACGCAACTAACATGGATTTCCTTAGGAAATAGGAAGCAAAACACAAGAAAAAAATATAAATATAGGAACCTCACTCAACATCACACTGTTGCGGCGTGCAACCCGATCCAAATGACACACCCGTGGCGGAGTGCCACCTGATCCCATCATAAAATTCACATAAGGAGATATACACGGAGCTGAATTGCTCACTATCACAAAATATTGAATATCGATCACAAGCACGGTAAGTGGATAATACCATTCTAGGGAGACTGATAGAGCCATATGCTACAAAACTTAAGCACAACAGAGGTGTGATATATAATCTGAATCTCAAGAGCCATCCTGCTCACATAACCTCATCACTATGCGGAGTCTCAACACAAAAGAAATTATCAAGTCGTTTCACAACTCACACGACACGATCATAATAACACATGAATCTGATGAAGACGGACAACATTTGATATTCCAACACCCCTCCTTGAAGCGCTATACTGAAATGAACACATCTAACTCGCATGAAGCCCATAATCTTCTTTTACTCCATTCACACACTCCAAGTCGATTCTTCTTGCACTAAACTAGGCTGATAGCTTTACATGGGTCTATAGTAACCCACTTCCTATCATAACACGCAAGAACAACCATCATAGCCGGGACGAACACCCACAATCCACAACCAACTAAACAGAACGCCTTACAGGCATAAATTCTCAAATAAGCAATATTGCTCCCCCTTATACTTGGTGTAAATCTTCAATCAATCAGGTGACTACCTGTCACACTTATACCATCTTCCTGTGGTCACGCTCCCACGACCTTCCACGAGGTAACAAGTCTGCACATCCATACCACCGACCACACAAATGCTGCAAAACACATCAAGAACCCATGACCAGGGTACAAATCCTCTTTCATCGAATATCGATCTCAGGTGACACTGAAGATAACACTAGCTTACTTTGAACTTCCAAATCACTTTTTCTTGCTCATCTGAGCTCATGACATCCTTGTTTACACCGAACCGTAATCTCGATTCTCACTCCCAGCTCCACACTGACTACTGCACCTAACATGCCAATATGAAATAGCGCAAGAATTCCATCATAACTCCTGAACCACTAATAGGGGAAACACCTCATCATATAAAAACCTCTTACTTACCTCAATTCAAGAGAACATAACGACACTCAAGTGAATTCTCACAACCACCCAACATGCACATCCTTAAGTAGTGGTCTGAACCACCATAAACCTTCCGGCATCCGCCTACACCTGATAGGCCATAGCACTCAAATGCTCCCACATGAAATCTATTACGACGGCCGACAAGCCCCGCACACATCGTCCCAAACCACATGCATAATTTAATCACACAGACGAAGTTGATCACTGGCGTACATGTGCCATTTCAACCATGGCTAACCAATTCATCTTCTCTCTAATTATCCTTAATTTCCTCAGAAATAATAGTAACCCCATTCAACTCATAACAAACTCAATCCTCACTCATCCTGAGTGGCCCTGATTCACGAGACCATGTTTTCTCAATCTCACAACCCGTCTCATACCCCTCTGATAACCTTCCTACACCCCGGAGTTTACTTTTCTCACTCTCCCAATACTATTCTGCACGCTGAAACATATCATAGAACACTCCAACTATATTCCCTTTTCTCAAAAATTATACTGCAAAAGCTCGACTCTTAATCATACTGCTGCCTGAAACCCTTAAATGTCGCATTCTTAACTTTCGAATTCACTAGGACCGCTATTGACAGCCACCCACTCTGACTGGCCCCGAATACAATCAACTCCAAGTCTCTTCTAGCACATGAACACCCTTTTCAATGAAACACGTGACTGATTCACTACCCTACAGCTCGCCCATGCCTTAAGCATAAATTCTGAATCTCCCAATACCTAACCCTGGTCCAATAGGACCAACTTGTGCACATATTTATCAAATCCCATGCACAATTATCGTTCTACTCCTTTCCTATGAGAAGACAATCCTACAACCCAATTGCAGGCGGTGAGACTCCCCCACTTAGCTCGAAGCTACTCCTTGCACCACTCTAGACCCTGTTGAGATCCTTTCTCCTTTGTTAACACGATCCTGCTCGACCAATCCGCCCAATTATTCTGAATTCTCCGGTCAGCATCCCCTAAATACTCAGATTCTATAGCATCATTCGCCCATTCTGCTTCCTACCGAATAGCCACTAGAATCCCTCACATAAACTTGCCAACCACACAACCGCTAACCTACTCACAAGAGACAACCCACCTGTGTAAATCACCAACTGAAACCTTCCAACGACGCTTTACTGCACCATCTCTACGACATCAATACTCTATCCTAAGTCTATTCTCGCTCACCAACTTTACCAGTCTGTTCACTTCTCATGGACATCTACTAAATGCGCTACAACATCCTCTATTTCACCACTATGATGTCGCTCTCCCACCTTGGTTAACCTGATTCCTTTAAGCATCACCTGACTTCCTTCATCGTATGCTGCCCAATTTAATATCATTCTCTGTAGCTCTTAAATCAGCAGGTCACCACGACGCCAAACTCTCCGAAGATCATTTTTCTCGAGCTGCCTTCATTATCAATACTCATCCAGTACTGAACCACTGTACCTCACGATCTCTATCAGCCGCTTCTTTAATACTTCTTCACAATGCTCTGAAACCATGCAACCGAAGAAACCATGGTACTGATGACTTAACACATCACAGGTGAATACTCCACCTTACTTGAAAACACCAAGTCTTACTACTTTATCAATCCAAAACCTAACCATTTATAATCCAAATGCCTTTCCTCTGCAGGAACTAAAATACTGAAATCTTGAAATCACACTCCGAGAAGACCTCTCTTCAATCCATTCATCACCCCCAACCTACGGGCAAGCATTCCACCATCATATCAACATCGCATGATAACCAACCGTAAGCACCTTAACAACCTGATCATAACCTCGAAGTTCTTAGAATCACAACTACTGGCTGAAACAACATTATATTCATCTGCAGGGCAAAAACAACATCCCCAACCCACTACACATGGAAAACATCTCGCACCTTATCCGTAGCACCATTTAAATCCCTCAAATCCACGATTCATAGCAAGCGCTTTGCGACGCGAAGAATTGAGTAGGAAGAAACATAGGCATAAGCCTTAAAGGAATCAAATCGCATGATGAGGAATCAAGAAGGGAAGTACTCCTAACAGCCTTATAGCCTCTCGAAGATAAGTACAGACGTCTCCGTACCGACCCGCAAGACTCTACTAGACTTGCTCATGACTCGCGAAACTTAAGGTAACCTAGTGCTCTGAAACCAAGTTGTCACGACCCAAAATCCATAAGGTCGTGATGGCGCCGGACACTACTGTCAGGAAAGCCAATCATTAAATGGTTAAGTTAAATTTCCTAGCATTTTTCAAAAAAATTACCTTTCACTTAACACGTAATATCTAAATAAAATCCATTAAGTAGAAATAACAGTCCAATTTTCCATTTTGATAAAATACATTCCAAACACATCCCAGAACCCGGTGACACAAGTACATGAGCCATTTCTAAGAATTTTACAAGTACTACAAAACATGTCCGAAATACAAATTGGACAAGGAATAAAAACGAAAATACAATACATAGAGGAAGACTCTGCCGACTGTGGGTCGTCTCCGGATGATGCAGCTCGTCTAAGTCTCCAAGTCAGTCACTTTGCTATGAAGGTACATGTGCAACAAAATGCACAGCAAGTGTATCATGAGTACGAAAACAACGTGTACTCAGTAAGTATCCCGCCTAACCTCGAAAAGGTAGTGACGAGAGGTCGACTTGACACTCACTAAGGTCCAACAAAATAATTTAACAAGATATGATAACAGTAATAGGCATACGATGATGATAAAAACAGTAAACATTGATGATAACTTTAATTCAAATAAATACTAGAAGTAAATAAACAATTACTACTTCATTTTCCCCCAATATCTTGTCACTTCAATATCCATGAAATCATTAACAATTTAACATGCGCATACAGAATAAAGACAACCGGCCTGAGCCATCATAATAATCATATATGTGACTGCCGAGGGTCGAACGACCCGAACAATAATTATATCTTTAAATCTCTCCCTGGAGTACGGCCCGCTCCCATGAGAGTGGGGGAAATAACATTCTGCTCGCGGAATGTAAATTGCAAAGCGGTCACCTGCACACACAATATTATTCATAAATTACTTTAACCATAATGTATCTTTCAATCTCGTCGTGGCGTACGGCCCGCTCCCATGAGAGTGGGGGAAATAACACTCCACTAGCGGAATATAAATTGCGAAGCGGTCACACATACGCATACACATCCAAACAATCCACCCCGACTATATCGGGAAAAGCAGTTACCAATAAAAGACAAAGTTCTCTTTAATAATTACAAATGTAGCATTTAAGTCTTTTCCAGAAATTCATTTATTAAATTTGATAATAATCTAATCATTTTAAATTTCTTCAATAAGGTTACAATTATGAATAATAAAATATGCTTTTGGGTCATAAACTACCCGAAAAAGCATAATAGTAGCTACGCACGGACTCCCGTCACCTCGTGTGTGCATATCCCACACAAATATTAGCACATATATTTAATTAGTTCACCTATGGGGATAATTCCCCCTCACAAAGTTAGAAAGGAGACTTACCTCGCTCTGAAATTCCATAACTGGCTTCCAAGCCCTTCCGACGACTCCAATTGATGCACAACGCCCCAAAACTATTCAAATAATGGGCAAAACAATAAAAATTCACTCTAATACTTGTAACAATTCAAATTATATAAGTTCCCAAGTCCGCTCGAAAAGTTGACCAAAATGCCCTAGGGCTCACGTGCCCGGATTCCGAAATTCCTCGAAGATAAATTCTACCCATAGCTTTACTAACTCAATAATATAATTTACTCTAATTTTCATGCTCAAATTTATGGTAAAAGTCCAAAATTCTAAATTCTAGGTGTTCCCCAAAAATTCCAAATTTATACTAATTTTCCATGTCTAAATCCATGTAAGATCACATATTTAACTCAAAAATAGGAAGAAATCACTTACCTAGTGTTGCTTGGTGAAAATACCTCCTTGAGCTCTCCAAAATCATCCAAACCAAATGAAACAAATGAAAGAAATGGGCCAAAACTCGTGTTTAAAACAATCTTCCCAGGCTTCATCGAGTTATACCTTGCGTTGTGCAGGTTGTACATCCTATTACAATTTTTCCTTGTTGTACACCTTCTGTTTAAACGCCCATATCTCCTTGTAGAAATATCCAAATGAAAAATTTGAAGATTTAGAAACTAGGCTCGAAGATCTTTAATTGGATAGGTTGTGCACCATCTAACTCTTTATATAATCCGAGATATGAGCTTCTAAAGTCGACTCCATGAATCAGAAAATTATGTCGAAACTGCTCCACCAGCCATGTTCAATCGATCATAACTTTCTGATAAAATGTCCAAATCATTAATGGTTTAACTTTATGGAAACTAGAATTCAAGATCTACAAATTTTGTGTTTTACAAATTTTCAGATTCTTTATATATTTTGAGATAAAAGCTTCCAAATTCAGCTCAAAATCCCAAACGGACATCAATATCACTGAAATGTGCTTCAACCCAAACTTAGGAAATTTCTTCAAAATTGCTGACTTTCACAATATACACCGAAACGCTCCCAGGTTATCCAAAGCCCGATGCGGATATGCGCCCAAGTCCAAAATCATCATACGAACCTGCATGAACCTTCAAACCCTGATTCGGAGGTCATTTACTTGGAATTCCAATCTTAGTCATTTTTTCCAACTTAAGGCTTCTAAAATGAAAACTTTCCTTCAAATTTGACTCCGAACTTCGCGAAATTAAATTCCGACCACACCTACAAGTCATAGCACCTGAAATGGAGCAGCTCATTACCTCAAACTGCTGAACGACGCACTAGAGGTCAAAACGACCGATCGGGTCGTTACAGCTATTGTGGTGTATTTTCTTGCTTTCCTGCCTAACTGGTAAGTCATATCCCTTGCCATTTTATTTTTCTATGTCTTCATAATTTGTGTTGTTCGAACAGCATGTTTGAACTTTATTTTGAGCATAATTCTGCCATTTTTATTATCCTATGAGTTCATCTAGTTGACTTTGTTAATTGGTTATTTTACTTTGAATAGTATGAATCCACTTAAGGCTTAACTTAATGTTTTAACTTGTCTCATGCGTACTGTTTGATGGTCTTGAACTTATTCTGAACTTAGCACCCTTAGGATACTACTAGTATGAAATTAGTTAAGCAATCCTAAGTTTACAGATTTGTATTGTTACTTAATTCATGTGCCATGCCAACTCGTTTTCTAACATGTTTTGCATCCCTCTGGATTCATGTGATAATCTGGTTGTTTGCCTTAACACTTTGCCTAAATGCTTCTGTGATTAAACAAGTTTGTCCTAAAATGTCAACATGCACACTTAGTGTAATTAGGTCTTTTTCTGACTTAACCTGTTTAAAACTATGTACTTTGAAAACCTTGCCAATTTGTTTCTTAATGCAATTATGCCTACAAATTTTGTGTTCTAAACTCTATTATAATGGTTTTCTTCTAAAATCAACTCTGTTTTAAATCTGTCCCTACCTCTTTTTATGTGTTGATCCTTTTAAACTCCTACTCTTTAAGTCATTTAGGTTCTATCCTTCACCTCCTCAATGTGAGCACTTCTCGGGGTCCATGAGACTTCTCTGAACTCTGACATACTAGGGTTTGTTTTCCAATCTCTTATGAATTGCTTTCTGAATGTGTGGGTCTGGTGTGAGTATTGCCCTGGGTCCCCCTAAGGCCCTTGGGAACTTTGACACACGGGAAACATGTTTCCTATAAACTGTGGAAGAATCCCTATGCTGTGTTGTGGTTATGGTGGAAGGCCTGGTTCTCGGATTTATTTAGGCCTATAAAGGCTCCCTATAGTGTAGCTATTACCATTATGTAATTCATTTGATATTCTGGGTTGTAATAACTGATTTGGGGATATTTAGTGAACATGGGGGATTTTAATTATATCTTTTGTTAAAACTGGGTAGAAACCCTTCCTATTGGATTTAATTACACTGATCAAATTGTGTGAATACTATGTTGTGTTTAGAAATCCTGCCCATAGGACTTTCATGATCATTTTTATTCTGTGTTTTTACATCTGCATACTAGAGATCCTGCTTATAGGACTTTCTTTTAATTCTGTACACTAGAAATCATGTTCATAGGATCTATACATGTTTTTCAACAAATGTGCATTAGCAATCATGCCTATAGGACTTTTTTGTGCAAGATAATTATCTTTCCTAGCAATCTATTTAAATTCTGCCTTTATACGGTTAATAGATTTCATGCCTATAAGACTAAATTCAACATTTAAAATTCATGCCTATAAGGTTTAAATCAATTCGGCATTTAGAAATCATGCTTATAAGGTTTAAATCAATTTAGCATTTAGAATCATGCCTATAAGGTTTTTAACCCATTCAGCCATTAAAAAGCATGTCTATAGGATTGAAAAGGAATAAAACCTATATCTATAGATTAAAATCCATGCTACACTTAGAAATCCTATTTGTAGGCCTATAATTTAAGCTCGTAGAAATCATTCCTATAGGATCTCGTTGGTCGACTCTGAATTCATTCGCTACTGTCAATCACTTAGGCAATATATTTGTAGGACTTCAAATGATTCTGGGTTTATAATTATGACATATTGCTGCCTGAAGTGCCCAGATTCATGCTGAATAAAATCAGTAGGCAAACAAATAGGTCTTAATGCTCGCCTTAATAAACTGTATCTGCATTCTGTTTTCCCACATAGATATCCTGCCTATAGGATTCCAAAGTAATAAATTTTGCGTGCTTTTGTTGTCTATGTGTGGAGGTCAACGTGAGCCCATACTTGTTCTTTGTCTGAAACTCCTATTGGTTATTGTTTGTCGCCTAGATTTCACATTTTAGTAATATAGGTTGGTCTAGAACTATCCCAAATAGAGGTCCTAATGCCTCCAGGGCCATAGATAAGGGACGGGTAGTGCACGTATAAGGAACGATCTAGGAACTGCTAGAATGCTTAAGTAACAACTTAAAGATAGTAATTGGGTTGTAAGGAGATGATAGTCCTTGCGTTAATACTATGAGTAACCCCCAACTTGAGGGAGTTACAAATTATTGTATGGAATGATCCTATAGGCTAAAAAACTTAGGACCCCCCTATACTCCTGCTTAAAATAAATTGGATATTGCATTTGGTCAAATTGTTTCTTCCCTTTTTTTAGACTGATTTGCTTAATTTATGTTCGGTCTGGAACCACCGTTGTGGACCTCGAGGGGTGCCTAACAGCTTCCGCTCAAGGTAATTTGAGCCCTTACCCGATCTCTGGTGATGTAAACTGGTTCTATGAGTTTATTGCTCTAGATTCCCTAACACACCTTAATCCGTTAGGTGGAGACTCTCTCTCACTTCCAATTTCTTACCCTCTCAAAAGGAGTTGTCCCGAAAATGTCGAAACCTGATTTCACGAGAAAAATGGGGCGCGACAAACAAAACACTAATGACTTTAGGAGGGGCTTAAAATAGTGCAAAAATTAGGTATTCACAGCAGAGGCACTAGTTGGCCAGTCTGACGAGCCAGACCTTGCTGCCCATACTGCTGAGGAGGTGCTTCAGATGTTCACCAACCTCGTTACTCCCGAGCGGAGGATGATGAGATCCAGTCTGAGGAGCCCGAGGGTGGTAATGATCCCATGCACACTGAGACCACATAAGGAGTTCTCTTCACTCTCTACCCTTCCTTATTCTGATTTTTGTTAAGCATTGAGGACAATGCTTATTTATTCAGGGGGTGGTCTATTTTGGTTAGTTTGATGACATTGATCTGTAATAACTATTATATTTTTTCCTTATTTTCTCTTTCATTATGTATATATTCCTCCCTCTCTTTTGATGTATATATTTTATTCCCCTCGTTTTCTATATTTTGTCTTACCTTTAGTAGTTTATTTAATAGCTTCTATATTTTGTTTTCTTAGTAGTCTAGCTTCTTATTTACTTTAATAGCTTTTTTATTGATTTGGTAGCTTCCTTCTATGTTTAAGTAAGCAATAAGCCTTTTGGTTTTATTAATGCCGCGGTTCTTTCTAAAGGTGGGTTTTGTGTGAACCGGGTAGCTCTTCCCAACGATGGACGACATGACAACCTTCTTAAGGGATTGAGTCAGTTTTTGATGTTTAGGTAAAAACAGTAGTATTAATGACTAAAAAGTGTAAACATGCTTCACTTGGTACCAACACACTTAACTACATGCTTATGATTAAAAAAAAGTTTTTGGAAAGTAATAGCTCTAGTTAGTGACCTTCTGACTCTTGTGTTGACTTAGGCAACCATCCAGTGGTTTAGTTGAACCATTAGCGATTTTCAATTTTGAATACGGTTGTTGTGGGCCCTCGACTCTATCCTCTTTAACAATCCAGCTGTGTGAGAGGTGATATGTTTTGTTGCAAGTCCAAGCACCCGTGTGAATGATCCAGAACTTGCCCCGAATGTGTTTCTTGGTGAAATTCTAAGTTTGGCTTGGCTTGAGAAGTGATTGTAGGCTCTCCTTGACCCGTTTTGAAACTTTCTGTGGCCCACCTATAATGTTATCCTTAGTCAACCCATTTGAGCCTAAGGCCTTTTTCATTTGATAAGCATGTTACAAGCCTTTACCCTTTTTAATATGACCCTCTCTTGGCATCCGAGCTTTTCTTAACACTCAAAAGAAATAAATGGCGAAAACATAAGTTTGAGGGAGAGATGAGGAGTTTGAAATTTTTATCAAGGCACAAAAAGAGAAAATAAATGAAGAAAAGGAAAGGCAAAGAAAAATAAAGAAAGAACAAAAGAAAAACACAAAAAGAAAGTGAATAATTTGAAGGGTTGAAAGGATTCAAAAGAAAGAAAAAGTCCAAAGCATGGAGAAAACAAAGAAGGAGAATGTGAATATCATGACCAAAAAAGAATGATGTCAAATCTCTCTAGTTCCCCTAAGGAATAAAAAAGTGACTCAAAGAGTCGGAAAATCATGAGCCAAAAAGAGAAAATGAAGTGCTTAAAGAAAGATGAACCCGTTCTATTCCAATATTTCCCACCTTAGTACAAAAGCCTTCATTACATGCTGAAAAAGCCCTACATAATTTCAAGCCAAGTAAGCTTACATTATTGGTGATCTACATGAGGGGCAAGCATATGGTACTTAGAGCCGTACTTGTGACATTCTTTTGAGAGTGATGAGTGAACCTTTTAGTAATCATTGAATTGAGTGCTACATTCTTAAGTGAGATGAGCGAACTTCCTTGATGAATAAAGTCAACTCTTGATGATCAAGTGTCACATTAGAGTTATTTATGCTTTAACATTCAAAATATTGCCTTGTTGATAATTCATGAGCGTGTGGGAAATTGTTGGTCCCAATTGATGTATGTTTGATTCAACTTAGGCTAGCTGAAATAGCTATTTTCCTGTGGAGGTGGAAATTACCTTATTTTCTTGAGGACAAGCAAAAGCTTAAGTTTGGAGGAGTTGATACGTAGGGATTTTGACTACTTATTTGCACTCTTTTACTTTGGTTTTAGCTCAAAAATGCTTAAAGGTATTCCTGAAAACTGATAAAATGTGCTTTCTAGCAGGAGTATTGGAAAAAGAGCCAAAATGATGAAATTCAACTCAAGAAGGAGTATTTTTGGACAAGGACTAAAACCAAGCAAAAAGGAGCAAAGTGTGAACTGCACAATATTGAGTGCGGGCGCAGACCATGAAGGGATTCCTATCAGAGCTCCTTTGCAAAGTGCGGACCGCACAATTATTGTGCAGCCGCAGGTGTTGAAGATCAAAGAGTTCTAATTTGAAGTCTATCGAGAAGTGCGGACCCCAATTCAGAATTATGCGGCCGCAGAAGTCCTTCCTGTCAAACTCAGCACCACTTTATCGTATGTGTGATACGTGGCATTTGGTCAGGCTAGGTGACTCTCTTTCCAAAGTATTATATAGCACCACTTTTTATCTTGTGGTATCTATCATGTTCTTTCTTATTTTATTCTGTTGTAATTACTCCAACCGTTGGTTCTATTCTTTGATATAGAGGCTTCATAGATAGTTGTAAAAAGTTATAGTAACGGGGTTGTACACGACATACATGAAAGTATATTTATTTTACTTAGTCTCATTGTTATTATCATGAAAAACTTCATGTGTGATTTTGAATTGGAAAATTTTTTATAATTTAACTTGAAAATGTATATGATATTCAAGGAGTTCGTAGTTAAATTGGTTTTCATGCATATGATTTGGGTACATCACATGATTTGGTTCTCTCGGGTTGGGTGGTGCGCCGGATGCCGATCACGTGGTTTTGGGTCGTGACATTGGTACACAAAACCATGATTTCAGCTGGTGTATTGGTTGGCCTGGAGGATCTTCAAACTGCAGCAAGTGGTGCATCAGTGCTCCTAATGCTTGTTGTATGAGTAGTTGCTAGTGTGAATGACACAGATGATTCTATTGGACAAGGAGCAACTGCTGGCTCACTATGAACTGAAGCAGGATGAGTAGCGGGTGAACTTTCAACTGGCTCAACCATAATGGGAGAACTACCATTCTGATCAACTTGTGCATTGTTTGTGACAGGAATGGACACTAAGAACATAGAATCTGCTACTTGAGAGGAAGGAACTGGTTCAAATGTGCTCCTTGCAGCAGGAGAACTAAAAGGAAATACATTCTCCCTGAACACAACATCCCTGCTAACATAATATGGTTAGTCAAGCTAAATAGAGTTTGTAGCCTTTCTGAGTAGAGGAATACCCTAGGTGTACTGCCTTTTCTGCTCTTACAGCAAACTTGTCTGTGTTGGCACATGTTCTAGTTGTATAACATAAGCATCCAAGGACCTTTAGGTATTGAAGGTTAGTTTTCCTACCATAGAACACTTCAAATGGAGACTTTCAGACAGCGCTGTAGAAAGGATCCTGTTAATAAGATACACAACACTCTGTACGCAAAATCCCCAGAACCTTAAGGGAATGCTTCCTTGAAATATGAGTGACCTGGAAACTTCTAATATTTGTGTATGTTTCCTTTCTACCACCACATTTTTCTGGGGTGTATGAACATATGAACATTGGTGGATGATCCCTGCTGAGCTAAAAATATCATGGAAATGAGTATTAAAAAACTATGTACCATTGCCACTCCTGAAGACTTTGACAGTTCCATTAAACTGAGTTATTATTAAAGTAAGAAAATCCTTCATTATAATTGAGACATCGCTTTTGAGATTTAACAGAAAAATCCAAACTTGTCTACTATGATCATCCACTAAAGCTAGGAAGTATCTATTGCCATCATAAGTGGGAACTCTATAAGGTCCCCACACATCACCATGTACTAAATCAAAAGAACATGTTGCTCTACTAGTGCTATGCGGAAATGCCTAGTCTGTTTGGCTAGAGGGAAAATTGAGCATGGGCTACTGCTAGTCTTATTATACTGTTGTACTATATGCATTTGCTGTAATATTTTGTGAGGTACATGTCCGATTCTTCTATTCCAAGTCTCCTCATCACCTCTCACATGTAATACTACTGAGTGAGCCATCTTGTTGCTATGTTTGTGATCTAGTAGTAGATTTCATTGAGAAGTCTAGCAGTCCCCTTCACTTTCCCAGTGCGAAGGTCCTGCATGAGACAAAAATCATGAAAGAATGCCATAAAATAATTCAATTCTCTAGTAAGTTTAGATATATAAAGAAGGTTGTATTTAAAATCAGGTACACAAAGGACTCCTGAGATTTCCCCTTGGTTCAGTTTACATTTATCAACATGAGATATAGGGAGCTAAGATCCATTTGGCAAGTAAACTGCACCTGACTAACTATTAGGGATATGCATTTCAGACATCATATTATAATTAGAAACCATGTGATCAATGGCTCCTGTATCAACTATCCATTCAGGATTAATACAAGTGGCCATAAATGATCTGATGATACCTGCCAAATTTGCGGTTGAGGCTGAGGTATTATCTTTGGTTAGCATTTTGAGTAACTGATTGTATTGTTCTGGTGTGAAAGACCTAGGCCATGCTCCTCCTATTCATGCAGTTTTCCCAGTATGATGTCCTCCATTGCTAGTGTTTGTTCCTCCTGTAGTCACATTGTAAGTATCAAAGTGAGTGTGGCCATGAGGTTGAGTCGAGCAAGTTACTATAGAACCAGATGTATTTTTAGATCCACCAAAACAATTGGTCTCCTTATGTCCACCATGACTCACAGTATTATGTCCACTATAACTCACAGCATTAGGTCCACCATAGCTCACAGCAATAGCCCCTTGCTTTCTCCTCCCTTAAAAATCAGGTGGATATCCAATGAGCTGGTAGCAATTTCCCTTGTTGTGTCCTTTCAGCTTACAATGCTCACACTGAACAGTGTTGTGGCTCCTGTCATTGTAGCTTCTTTTGGGACTTTGCTGTGGAATTTTAGCAGTCCATAAAGCAGTGATATCGTTTCCCTCTGCAAGGGTGTTGAGGCTCTGAGTAGAGTCTGATCTCTAAGTCTCATCCTCTATGACCATAGCATAGGCCTGGTTCAAAGTAGGCTCAGTGGTCTTCATTAGTATCTATGTCCTTGCTTGAGCATAGGAGTCATTCACTAAAAATTGAAGTAATCTCTGTTGGTGAATATGCTCAACATAATCTTTTGACTTCTCACATCCACAACTAGGAGTAGGAGCCATAGTATCAAATTCATCCCAGAGTCAGTTCCTCGTGAAATTGTTGCAATTGCGATGCAACTGATAGATTCTCATATGATTGACCTTATAAAATTGCTCTTGTAGGTCCTTCCAAACCAAATGTGCATTCGAAGCATAGACAATTCCACTCAACAAATGTTGTGATACTGTGTTCAGGATAATTGCATTACATGTCTCCCAATCCTCATGAAACGCAGTATAAAATGATTCCTTACCACAAGCACCAGTAACAAACCCTACCTTTTGCTTGGCTTGGAGTGTCCGATGGATGTACAAACAAAGGATGAGTATGCTCGATTTTAATCTACGCCATTATTGATGTCGAAGAGTCTGGCATTGTTCAGTCAAAATGAACGAAAAACAAGACGAAAAACAGATCTCAACCTAGTGACTACAGAAAATAAAAAAATAATCAACTTACAGTCAAGAGAATACGAATTGCGCGATTAATTTACTGCCATAGCTTTGATACCATGTTGATACACAGTGATGAAAGTTTCTAGATCGAGAGAGAAGAGTGAAACAAAGAAGAAACGGAAGGTGTCTAAGAATCTTATTTCCACTATGTCCGTTATGAGCTGTACACATATATTTATACACAACTATCTTCCACTAACTAACAACCAACTCACATAATTGACTACAGTTACATCTAACTAATCCATGTCATTATTCCTCTTTAACAGTTAATTATGTCAAGACGAAAAGGCTAAGAATCGGGAAAAATTTGGCAAAAGAACGAGATTGGGTAAAATTTTATTCACCTTGTGATTAATCTAAGATGCTCTTCTCTCTCATATATTTTCTTTTTAAATTTGTTTTAAGGAACTATTCAAAGTTTAGTCTTTCATGTGCCGATGTGCCCTCTATCCATGAAAATACTTATCTGTATTTGCATTAAATCAAAAAATATCTTAAAACCTACATAAATTAAACTGGAAATACATATGAATTTAATCACATTTTGTATACGATTAAAATCGAGCACGTTCAATTTTATGGGCTCGAGGGCATGCCTCGAGGTTAAGCTCGTATCGAAGCGAGCTCGAGCTCGAAGAATACGAAGGCCGAAAGAACGAGATCAGAAACGAGTAACGAGATAGCGAGAAATCAGTGATCGACCACAAATCTCGGCGGGAATCTCAGGAATGCCAGAACCGCCAACGGTTATTGATACCAATCGTAGATTTTACTTCCGAAATTAGAGTTATACCTTATTTAGGATTACTCTACTATATAAAGAGGAACTTTGTTCATTTGTAAGCACGAATATTACATACACTTACTGAGAAAATACAATACTCTTCTCTTTTACTTGCTTATAATTTACTACTGTTCTTAATGCTTGATCTCGAGTCTGTTCTGATCAAGGTCGAAAAATTGCAACGACACTGGCTTGATCTATGTTGATCGTTCAATTCATCTATTTATCTAGTCATTTACTAATTGGCATGAATTATATCGCGTATCCTTATAACCACATTACAAGTTTAATTGTTACTCGTATTTCGAGGTACTAAGTATAATAGTGATTGTTCAGTGTTAATTCTGGTATAACACACTATTTTACACTTGTTTCTTGTCAAGAACTTTGTTTTCAGGTTGAATCATGTCAAACTCGCAAAACACATCTACACACGGTGTTAACGGCCCCGGACTGCACGGAAAAAACGAGAATGTTATCTCCCCGGGAATGTAGGTGCCACAAGATGACCTCAGAGGAGCACCGACCGTCAAACCGGTTTATGTTAGTTCTCGTGTTTCCTTGAATGCGGATTTAGGCGCAGAAACCGAGGGAAGTGTACGCAGAGAAGGTCGAACTGACGGTCGAGGTACAAAGGGCAGAGGAGACGAAGGAGTCAGTCTCCAAGTAATATTTGAAATGCTGCAAGCCCAACAAAACACCATTGCTTAGTTGCAAAATCAGAAAATAGGTCCGAACAAGAGATTACTCGTTGTACCGAGCCAGTGCCTGAAAGATCGGGTGATAATACTTCAACAACCGATCCTGCTATAATAAGGATGTTCGAGGAGCCTACTAAGAGAATAGAATCAGGAGAAAAGAAAATCGAGGCTAACGATAAGAAGGTGGAAACTTACAACTCTCGAGTTGATCAGATACTGGGGGCACCACCGATCTTAAAGGGAATGGATTCCAAGAAGTTTGTACAAAAATCATTCCCCCCAAGTGCGGCTCTGAAGCCCATCCCAAAGAAGTTCCGTATTCCCGATATACCTAAATATAACGGGACCTCTAACCCAAATGAGCACGTTACTTCTTACATATGCACCATAAAAGGAAACGATTTGGAAGATGACGAAATTGAGTCTGTATTGTTGAAGAAGTTCAGTGAGACCCTGTCGAAGGGATCTATGATTTGGTATCACAACTTGCCACCGAATTCAATCGATTCGATTTCCATGTTAGCGGATTCGTTCGTAAAAGCACACGTCGGGGCCATAAAGGCTGCAACGAAAAAATCATACCTCTTCAAAGTGAATCATAGGGATAACGAGATGATAAGAGAGTCTGTATCTTGATTCCAAATGGAATGTATGGAATTACCACCAGTTACTAATGATTGGGTTGTTCAAGACTTCACACAAGGATAGAACGAGCAGAGTTTGATCGCATTGTGCCAACTGAAACAGAACTTGATCGAGTACCCGGTTGTGACATGGGCAGATGTTCACAACTGATATCAGTCGAAGATCGGGGCCGAGGATGACCAATTGGGAGCCCCCTCAGGTTTATTACATCAAAACTAGTCGACAGATAAAAATCAGAGAGATGTTGATAGAGAATCAAGGCCGAATAAAGATTGGTATCAGCCATATGTTTCAGATCGAAGGAATAACGGTCCGGGACGCAACTCTGCCCGAAACGATCGAAGGGGTGACCGAGGGCAGAACTCTCGTGGACATATGAGTAAAATTGGCTTCGACAAATATGCAGATCTCATAGAAGAGCCTCAATTATCGTAGTACAATTTCAGTGTCGATGCATCGAGGATTGTATCGGCTATCGGAAGGATCAAAGACACCAGGTAGCCCAGGCCTATACAGACCGATCCTTCTCAAAGTAACCCAAACTTGATGTGTAAATACCATGGCACGCATGGCCATAAGACCGAAGACTGCAGAGAGTTGAGGGAGGAGGTAGCTCGATTATTCAACGAAGGACATCTTCAGGAATTCCTCAATGATCGAGCCAAGAATCACTTCAGGGAGAGAGACGCCAACAGAAAGAACGAGAAAGAAGAACCTCAGCATTTTATTCACATGATCGTCAGCAGGGTCGACGTCCCACAAGGGCCTATATTCAAACGCACCAAAGTATCAATCAACAGTGAAAAGTGAACTTGAGACTATGTGCCCGAAGGCACTCTATCGTTCAACGACGAAAAAGTAGAAGGCATCTCTCAGCCACACAACGACACCCTGGTAATTTCCATTTTGTTAAATAAAATTCAAGTTAAACGTCTTCTAGTGGATCCAGGTAGCTCAACAAACATAATCAGATCGAGGGTCGTAGAGCAGCTCGGCTTGCTAGACTAAATTGTACCTGCATCTCGAGTCCTAAATGGCTTCAACATGGCTAGTGAAACAACGAAGGGGGGGATAATCCTACCAGTAAATGTGATTGGAACTATCCAGGATACGAAATTCCATGTTATCAAAGGTGACATGAGATATAATTGCTCGGAAGGCCTTGGATCCACAACATGAGGGCAGTGTCATCGACCCTTCACCAAATGATGAAGCTCCCAACATTGGATGGTGTGAAAACAGTTTACGTGGAACAACACGCTGGAAAGGAAATGTTTGCAGTCGACGAGGTGACGCCATTATCAACACCCTCTACCTAGGAAAAATCAAGCACAAAAGACAAGAAGACGACCAAATAGCAATCATCGCCCCCAGCCTCGACTGAATCGGAGAAACAGATAATCGAGGAAGAAGAAGAGTATTTTCTCACTCCTCGAACCTTCGTTGTTCCTGAAGAATTGGACGCAACCAAGTCCACGATCGAGGATCTGGAATAGGTGATACTAATCGAGCATCTACCCGAGTGAAAGGTATACCTGGGAACGGGGTTGACCCCCGAACTCAGGAAAAAACTCATTCAATTTTTTATTGATAACATGGATTGCTTTGCATTGTCCCATTTAGACATGACAGGAATCCCACCGGAGGTAATAATTCATCGACTGAGCCTGGATCTCAACTTCAGACCGATAAAACAAAAGAGAAGACCACAGTCCGAGGTAAAGCACGCCTTCATAAAGGACGAGGTAACCAAACTTCTCAAAATAGGATCTATTCGGAAGGTAAAATATCCCGAATGGTTAGCTAATGTAGTTATAGTCCCCAAAAAGGGAACAAACATAGAATGTGTGTAGACTATAAGGACTTGAACAAAGCATGTCTGAAAGACTCTTTTCCACTGGATAACATCGATCGCATGATCGATGCCACAGTCAGCCATGAGACCAAGAAAAGAAAATCCAGATGGACCCAGAAGACCAAGAAAAGACTTCCTTTATCACTAAGTATGGAACTTATTGTTATAATGTAATTCTCTTAGGGATAAAAAATGCGGAAACTACATACCAATGCCTAGTTAATAAAATGTTTGAAGAACAGATAGGTATATCAATGGAAGTTTACATTGACGATATGTTAGTTAAGCCCCTGCGTGCAGATGACCATTTGACTTATTTGTGGGGACATTTGAAATCTTGAGGAAGTACAACATGAAACTTAACTCCGAAAAATGTGCTTTCGGGGTCGACTCGGGCAAATTCTTCAGCTTCATGGTATCGAATCGAGGAATCAAAATCAACCCTGATAAAATTAAGGCCATCAAGGATATCATCGTCCTATACAGTGTGAAAGTCGTACAAAGGATAACCGTACGGATAGCTGTCTTACACCGATTCATTTCGAGGTCATCAAATTGAAGCCACAGGTACATTCCTTACTCAAAAAGAAAAATGAGTTTGCATGGACCCCGGAATGTCAACAAGCATTGAAGGAATTGAAATGATACTTATTGAGCCCCCCTCTGCTCCACACTCCGAAGGGAGACGAGAAGCTATACTTATACTTGGCAGTGTCCGAGATAGCGGTAAGTGGTGTATGTGAACAACTAATGTTTTACCACACTCAAATGTTATACTATTTTTAGTGTAAATATTCCTTTTAGGCCTAATATTAATGTTTTAAACTTTTATCTTACACTTAG
>MDKI01120529.1:0-14471 GCA_005239505.1 Nicotiana paniculata
ATTTTAGGCAAATCCAAAGAAGTCTCACTTGACTGCTGTCAAGAGGATCTTGAGATACCTAAAGGGCACCACTGATCTCTACCTATGATATCCAAAAGGTAGTAATTTTAACTTAGTGGGATATGTTGATGCTGATTATGCAGGTTTTCTTGTAGATAGAAAGAGCACATGCGGTATGGCACACTTTCTTGGATCATGTTTTGTGTCTTGGGCTACCAAAAAGCAAAATTATGTGGCCTTATCTACTGTTGAAGCTGAGTATGTTGTTGTTGCTTCATGTTGTGCTCAATTGTTGTGGATCAAAGAACAATTAATGAAATTTGGAATTGATGTAGGTTGTATCCCCATATTTTGTGATAATACCACTGTAATTAGTATGACCAAGAACCTGGTTCATCACAAAAGAGCTAAGCACATAGATGTTAGGCATCATATTATGAGGGATAACTTTGAAAAGTGTTTGATCATTGTGGTTTTGTGCTACTGATAAGCAAATAGTTGACATATTCACAAAAGCTTTGAGTAGAGATCACTTTGAAAGGAACATGTTAAAATTATGGATGATTAAGATCACCTAAGAGGAACTAGTTCTAACTCAATGATTGGTTAGATAATTTGTGAATTATGAAAATAATTAGATTAGATGTTGCTAAAACTCATACTTTTATTAGTATACTCTTGTACCATGTGCTAAAATGTCTCACTGATGTCTAATGATATTATCCTTATTTTCTTGAAAAAAATCAGTCTTACACTAGAGAACTTTCAGTGAAGAACCCGGTTCATCGAGCTTATAAGGTATATATTCTACATTTCGCGTAATTTGAAATAATTACATATGGATGATGAACTGAAAAGAGTCTCACTTTATCCCAAACTACTTCTAAACCAATTAGCTACAGATGAACTAGTTTCATCAAGAGTCTCACGCACCATAATTGCCGAAATATTTGGCGAAGAGTCTGATGCCATTTCAAACTGAAACTCCCAAGATGAAAAGACTTCTAACCTCCAAAAAATTTTTGTTACACACTCAACCTTTTCATCTTTAAATTGATCTAACCTGACCCTCTTATCTCAAATTTTTTTGAAAGATCAAAATCTCCAAAACCTCAAAACTCTCTCCATTTATCTCAAGTTTTTGAACTGATCAAATGGCAATACCCATGAGAATCCCAAAAACTCTGTAAACCCTTCCTCACCCAAAGAACCTTCATCCACACTTTCAACCACCCAAACCCCATGAAAAAAAAAAATATCAAAATGATTGCAAAAAAACAGTAGCAAGCAAAGAACAAGCCAAGAAATTGAATGAGAAGCTACAAGTCATACAAGCAGAAGAACCACAAAATTTTGATGATCTCGTCTGCGACTGAGGAGGAAGAACAAGTTTCATCTGAAACTGAACAGGTAAATTCTAGGTTAAAAGCTTCTGATGTTTCTTCTAAAATTGCTGAGAGTCTCGAAAATAGATTTGTGTTTGTTGGTTCGATTGTTGAGACTGAAAAAATTGGTGGTCAAAATAAAAAGGAAAAAGAAAAAGAGAGTGAGGGTGTTGATGCATATGTGAGAGGAAGGGAAGAAGAAAGAGTGGTTGGATCTAGTTAGCCCTCTCTTGTTGGTTTGAATGAAGAAACATGTGCAATGGTGGTCTGGAGTGAAGAGATTAGTGATAATGAGGTGACAATGAATGAATATACGGAAATAGAATCACATGAGATATGTGATGGTTCTGGTGATAAAAGTGCAGCAGATGGGCTGGTTAGGTTAAGGAAACCGTTTTGATGAACCAGTCCTTCTCTTGCTAAAATAGACAAGAGTCTCAATCTGCTGTAAAGGTTTCAGATAGTTACAATCAAAAGAAGAAGAGTAATGTTAGAAAAACTGCAGGAAAGAGCATGGGTGACACTAAGAGAAAGCGTGCTCCTTCTATCCATGTAGCAACTCCTCATACAAGAGGATGAACTACAAAGAGCCAGAAGAAGCAGAGTAAGGCCAATGTAAAAAGGCCTTAGCTGAGAGTTCTAAGAAAACCGCTTCGAAAAAAAAATTGGTAAGCTAAGTGGAGTAGTCCAGACTGAGGAGATGAACCTGGTTCATGAGGATGAAGATAAATATGTGAAAGTAACCACACCTAGTGCCAAAAAGAGAAAGATTTCTCAAAATAATTCTCAAGAAACAAAGATTGTGGCAGAGGGTTCAGTTGTGACTAAAATAACCATGTCTACCAAAAAGAGCAAAAATATTCAAATAGTGAAAGAAAATGGTTAAGGATGGTGAGACTGAATGATTGAAGACTAAATTGGCTGAAGTAGAGGCCAAGAGAGACTATCTCAAGTGGGAGCTTGCAAAGTAAAAGGAGAAGAATGGTGATATTCTTCAAGATATGCTGAAACTCCTTCAAGCCAGGAACCAAGAACCTGGTCCTTCCCAGTCCTAAATCCTTCCTAATCTAGTTGTAACCAGTGACCCAAGTGAGATTTCTCTATTTTTTTGCTCATGGTTCTATGATTTTATTTGTTCTTATGCCTTGTGGTAGAATCTTATCAATCAATAAAATATATTGCTTTTGCTCTAAATATTTGTTGATATTTCTTAGATGGCTAATATCATTAGATTGAAAAAAAGAAAATTCAATCCATGATTGCATTTAAATTAGCCCTAGTGGCTATGAGCGATATCTGTTAAAATCTGGTTTCTTAACTTAATTATGCAACTTTTCGATGATGCCAAAAGGGGGAAGATAAATGGTGCTTTTACTTTGGACTGTGATGTTTAAAACCTAATGAATATGATCCTTGATGATTTGTGAATTTAAATGAGAAGTGTTCTAATATTGTGTTGATGTTGAACTAAGTTGAAACAGGTTCCACGCTTATGAAAAGCACTGCATTTGTCATCATCAAAAAGGGGGAATTTGTTGAACCAAGAGGTTTTGGTTTTGATGATTGACAAAGGAACACATGCATGAACCAAGTCCATGGACAGTGTACAGAGGTGGCGGACAGAATCAAGCAAAAGGCTTGCACGTGAAAGGGTTAAGTATAAGTGGTTATATATGATATTCCCTGAACGAAAATGTTGCATATTTGATAAGGAGAAGGACTCCTTACTTGAAGAGAACTCTATCCAAGGTAAGAGAAGAGTTAGAAGTTGAAGTTGACTAGAACTCTTCCAATAAGGAAGAGTAAAACATTAGATTTCTAGTTAATCTTTATTTACTAACTCTGTAAATATCAGTGTTGTTCTCTTTTATAGGTGATGCACACATATTGAAGTTAAGCACGAATTTTGAGAGCAAAATAGCAAGGCATTTTGTGAGCATTCCTGTGAGTTTTAAGAGTGCGATCCTGAAGCTACACGAACCAGATTGAAGAACCAGCTCCATAAAGAGTTTTATGTGTTTTTCTTTATTTCTAATTCAAATTGTAGTAGGTGTTTTCATATTGTACCTTTCAGCTGTATTAGGTACTCAAAGTATTCAAGTTAGAATTAACTTGAAGTTGTCGCAACAATTAAAGGTTGTTTGCTACAACGGGTTAGAGTTAATCCTTAGGTTTGCAAGAGTTTGTAAACTTTGTTGTTGGCTCAGAGTTGTAGTGAAGTGTTTGGAGAAAATTCTATTGGGTAGTAGGTCGTGATTTTTTCACCTTTTGAGCTGGGTGTTTTTCACGTAAAAATCTTTGTGGTCTTTAATTTTTGCATTTATTATTCCGCAACAGTAATATAAGGAACACATAGAAGAACCAAGTCCTTCTATAATCTGTGCACGCGAAAAATTAGACACCACACAAATTATTCTCCTCTTGTATGGTATTGAAGTATAAAACATCACTATTGTCGAGATGAATGTGGTCATACCCAGAGGACTATCGTATCTGCTTCTTTAAATCAGTGTAACAGAGCATTTCCCCCTCTTTGCCACAAAACAAATATGTTTTATGAAAAAGGAACAGCTTTAAGGTTCAAAACAGACATAAAACAGGAAAAAATCATATATAATTAAGGGCATTGAAAAATATCAATACTGACCTCTTCCCGGAATAAACAGAGTCCCTTTCCCAGCGCTGAAATTAGCTCCTGGATTATAACTCCGGATTAAATCAGCACTGACATTGGCCGTGGAAGTCACGGCCGTCAAGTTATCCTCGGGCCTCAAAGGATACGTCACAAACAGCCCAAAATCTTTAGAAACATCTTTATTCCCACATGAGCAATTCACAACCACGTTTAAGGTAACACCATCTGGAATATTATTCTCAGGATGGCTATTAAACCTCTTCAACAAATCCACAGTCGTTAAATTCGAATAATTCGACGCAATCCGACCATATGTATCTCCAGATATAACCTTGTACGGAAAAACATGGCCTAAGAATTCACCATCCAAACAATCACAACTGAAAGGTATGTTAATTCTTGTCCCAGCTATGACACTGTCCTGATTAGGTATGTTATCTTTGTTGTTGTAGTCGATGATTTCTTGTCTATTAGAAACTGAGAATAACTGTGATATGTGAGTAATATCTGTCCCCCGCCAAACGTAGAATGAACCTAAAGCTAAATCACACCCTTTATTGCAACTGGACTCAACTGGTGGTATAGAATTGGAGGATAAGTAAACTGTGACTATAAGGAAAATTCGTAAGCTTAAAAAACTTTGTCTGGATTCAAACATGTTTCATGAGAAAAACATGAATATTTCAGAAATGGCTACACAAAAATGTATTCTGGGGAATTTTAGCTGGGTTTTTGGAGGAAGCGTTTGGTTGTGTTTTGATAAAAGTTAGATTGAAAATTACTTTAAAAAAGTTGAATGATTGAATTGGTCTGTTACGTTGTTAACATTCTGGATTGTATTAAACTACTATAGTATATTATTTTCCGTTCGGCTTTAATATTTGGTAATATTTTAATGAAACGATACTGTCGTTGTAAAGAAAGCCGTGTTTTAGCTGCTTTTGACATATTCGCATGGTTTTGGGAGAGAATCTTCAATGGCGGCCTTCTGTAGTTGTTTACTGTTGGCAAATTCTCAACCGTTAGATTGATAGGAATTTTGAATCGAAGCCATTTATAAAGAAGGTCGTTAACACCAATTCAAGTTTGGCCAAAGTCAAATTCTACTACAAAAAAATTTCTACGTACTAGTATTATGTAGTTTTTGTTATTGTCTGATATTTCATTTGAGCAAAAAAATTATTATTTTTTAAGTTTCTTTGATTATATAAATATTTTTATACTAAAAGATCGAATTAGAGTAGATATATAGCATCAATACTTTCATAGTTCACCTGCTTATGAATTTTTATTGGTTGATTCACAAAATGGTTAATAAATAAAATGAATAAGCTTTTTAAAATAACAAGTTTCCGTATAGTATGTCATAGTTAACTATATGTTCATATTATGTTCGTTTACAAAATACGCTCTCCCATATGTCGAATGGGGTGATATTTACTTTTGTTTTCATTTCTATACCTATTGCCATGATTATTCTCCAAATCAAAGAGTACTAATACAAGTCAATTATTATTATTATTATTAGGTTTTTAATATTATAATGAAATTAAAGAAGAAAAGATCAAAAACTAGTCCTTGTACATATTTATTTATTTGTCTCTTTAATGACATTTTTTCAAAGTCCTCTAGTTTGAATTTCCAGGTCTAATATATTCTAGATGTTGCCTTTATTTTGAATTCAATTACAGGTTCAAGTTATTCACTTTATGGAAAACGTATAAATATAATCAAACTCATTAAAGTCCTCTTTGGCCTAATTTTTGGAGCTATATATTTGTTAATCGTCTGGCCTTGAGCTAGTACGTTTGGACAAGTCTTCCTTTTTTTGTTTTTTTTTGGGGCCGGCGAACGATATAGAGCACAATTTTGTTAATATTAAAAAACTTACAAAATGAGAAAATCTTTCAAGATATCCTATTTTCAGTGTACACACCAGGAGAATACCCCCCAAAAAAAGAAGGAAAAATAAACTCCTTGATACTATTGCTTATTTCACTTGTCCATCACCAAATTGTTGGAATTATTATCTGATATGTGAACCTAACATAATTTGATTAATTTTTATATGTTAGGGTAAATAATAATTGAATTTTGTGTTTGGTCTTCATCACTTTATGTATGATGTAGATGGCAGCGGGGATCTAAAATCTAGATTCTATGTGTTCAGCTTTTAAGGTTTTTAGAATTGAACGGATTGTATTTTTAAAGTTATTGATTCAGACTTATCAGTTATTGCAATTTTAATGAACTTTTATACATACATTTATGCTTTGCGTCAAAGGTACTAGGTACGGTTGAACCTGGCAGCCAAACTCCACATCCGCCCCTAATTACATGCACTATATATAGACCTTGATCTCGTGATGGGGAGGTCCATTAGGTCTGACCGTTCTTATAAATAGGATAGTTTTACCTTCTAATCTTGCTATCATTATATTTTTAGGGTATCAATTACCTTCCAAAAATATCATTGCTCATAATGCCACAATATAAATTACGAAGATGAAGTTGTGAGGTAACTATCATTTGAATTACACGGTGTATGAGTCAAAATCTACCCGTAGAATATAAGTCAAAATAATATCAGTAAAGCATCTCCAGGTCGCCATGGGTCGAAGTGATCTAATCACCAATGAAGGCCGTGGTCGAGGAGTCAGCAAGGATCGAAGTCGAGGAGCGTCAATAATTGATGCCGAGGTCGCGTGCTCTTGACAGAGTTATAACGGCTAGCTTTAAGATAGGACCTGAAGGAGAATATTCTAGTGGATATTCTATGCACTTGTACTATTAGGTTTTTAGAAACATGTTCCCTATAAAAGAAAGAGACACAATGATAGGGGACATGTGATATTCATTTTGTAAAAGACACTTTTGACTTGAGAAAGAGAAAATCAGCTTTCAATCATAAGCACACAGAAACAACCTTTTTCCTAAGATCCTTGCCTACACTTTTCCACTGGATCCCAGAATATCTCGGACACTCAAAGATTTATTCATCATTCTCAATTGTCAGAGAGAATATTCGTTACTTCTATCTTGTCTCGGGCGACTCCTTCGCATTTATTTACATAAATGCTATTTATTATTGTTCGTCAATATTCAATGTTGCATTACTTATATATTTATTCTTGACTATTGACTATTACATGCAGTCATATTTGTTGGAGCAGATCTGCGCATCATTCGTTACACTATTGTGAGTTTCTTTTTAGGATATTATTTCTAACAAAGATTAACCTTCATTTATTATAAATTTAACTAGTTAAACCAAGATCTACGTTTTTAGTCAAACAATTTGGTGTCGTTTGTGAGGAAAAGAATAACAAGTGATCTCCCCAAAAAACTCATGAATGCTATCAACGAAAGCTGCGAAATAGTAGGAGGACGCCCAATGCTTCCCCTAGGTGCAAGAGGTCATAGAAGAAGGGACACCCCCAGCTGTGAAAAAACTCCTCGAAGCATGGCTGATCGACGCGCGGGGGAGCATCCTCAACAGACCCGCTCCAGGAATGACTACAAAAATTGAAAAAGCTTACGCGATACAACAAAAGGACGAGTAATGCAACCGACCGAACCTTCCGACGATAGGTATAACTCACAATATTACTAACAGTGCAGGTGACAACGCCCTCACTGTCGTTCTAAAGAGGATGGAAGAAATAGAAAATGAAAACAAAGCACTCCGAGATTATATGAAAGAACACCAAGAACGAGTCGACAAGATACTTGACGCTCCTAAGTTGTTGCCAAAAAGGGGCGCAGGTAGGTTCGTAGAGTAGCCATACAACGATAATGCAGCCCCGCATGCCATACCAAAGACCTTTAAAATGCCTCCCTATCTCAGGATATACGACGAAATGACTGACCCTGAGGATCATGTGACCCATTATGTCCCCACCGTGAAAGGCAAGGACCTCGCCAAGGAACAAGTGTCCTCTATTTTGCTGAAGAAGTTTGGTGAAACCCTTACGAGAGGGGCATTGACATGGTATTCACAGCTACCGGCCCGCTCCATAGAGACTTTCGAGGAAATGACCGATAAGTTCATAACTGCCCATGCCGGAGCCAAAAAGGCCGAAGCAAGAGTAAACGACATATTTGCTATCAAGCAGTCCTTGGGAGAGGGACTAAGGGACTTCCACGCCCGATTCAACAGACTAAGGATGACTCTGCCGAACGTATCCGAAGGGATGGCAGTCGTGGCTTTCTAGAACAGGTTGAGTAGAGATGGTTCGAGAGTGACTAGAAAACTGTTGAACCAATTGATGAAATATCCTCCAACCACTTGGGACGAAATCCATAATGCCTATTGCGCCGAGGTCCGAGCAGATGAAGACGACCTCAACGGACCAAACAACCGACTAACCTCGATACAAGTCGAATCCAGAAAAGAACGAAGAGACAACATCAGGGGGATCACCCGGTTTCGTGACCCAATAGGGAACAACACCTGCCATATGTTAGGGCGGCCGCCGCGCCTTCTCCCCGCCATGAAGAAGGCCCATCTAGGCCAAGAACATGGACTCACCGGACTGAAAGAGGTATGCCCTCTTTATTATCTGCTCACAATTTTTGTGTGTCACCTATAGAAATAGTCTACGCTCTTGAGAAACTTGGAACAAGGGTGAAGTGGCCACCGAAGATGAGATCAGATCCGAATACCAGAAAATCCAATGCCCTCTGTGAGTTCCACCATGATCATGGGCACAAAACAGAAGATTACATTGCCCTCAGACAAGAAGTGGTAAACATGTTGCGCCAGGGACACCTCAAAGAGTTGCTAAGCGACAAGAGTAGAAAAACTTCACCGGAGGACGCGAACACCAAGTCCCACCGAAGACACTATCATCAGCACGTACTATTAACATGATCATCGATGGCGACAATGACGCCTCTATCAATGGCGTGAAGTTAACCACCACTCACAATCTCAAGCGGTCTATCACCCACGAACGGTACGACGAACTGGAAGAAAGTATCATCTTCGATGAGTCGGATGCCGATGGTTTGAATTTTCCTCATAATGATGCCCTCGTTATTACTTTACGCATTTTAGATACTGATGTCAAATGTATCATGGTGGACGATGGAAGCGGCTCATGCATTATACATCCCCGAGTCCTTACCCAAATGAGACTCGAGGATAATATAGTGTCGCGCTGCATCACGCTAACCGGTTTTATTAATGCAATTGAGCAAACATCAGAGGAAATTACACTCCCCATCTTGACCGGCGGCATAATGCTGGAGACGATATTCCACATCATGGATCAGGCCACCGCATACAACGCTATAGTGGGACGACCATGGATGCATCCCATAAGATCCATCCCTTCCAGCCTATACCAATAAATTAAATTCCCAACACCATGGGGAATATTCAGCATACGCGGAGAACAATGCATGTCTCGGAAATGCTACAGTATTGCCTTAGACAACATGGCAATCCAACAGAAAAAAGACAAGGAAAAAGAGGCATAACAATTAACAGGGTCGAGGTCAATGCAAGGTGAGACCGAAGACGTGATCTTGGATCGCGGAATGGTCAAGGCTGTGGATTCGACCATAGAAGACCTCGACCCCATTCAATTTGACCTCAATGATCCTAGCAAAAAGGCCTATATCGACTGCAAACTCCGTGAACCAGGTAAATTTAGTCAATAATTAATAACTAATGCAGATTTGTTTGGCTTTAGCCATGCAGATATGCCGGGCATCCCAGAAAAAATTGCCACACACAAATTGAATGTCTACCCATTCCACCCCTAATTAGACAGGTCAATCATAAATTCAACCCCACCATCAACGATGCAACTTGCGAGGAAGTGGAAGTATTGTTGGAGAACGACTCCATCAGGGAGTCGAAGTATCCTAAATGGATCGCTAACATAGTGATGGTCAAAAATAAAACGGGAAATGGCGGATGTGCGTGGACTTCACAGACTTGAACAAAGCATGTCGAAAGGATTCGTACCCATTACCTCATATCTCCCAACTCATCGACGCAATATCCGGGCACGAGCTATTGAGTTTTTTGGACGCTTGCTCAGGCTATAATCAAATTCTTATTGAGGAAGAAGACTAGGAGAAGACCCCGTTCATCACCCACTAAGGAACGTATTTTTATCGGGTCGTGCCGTTTGGGCTGAAGAACGCGGGGGCTACTTATCAAAGATTGGTGACAAAGATTTTCAAAGACCAGCTCGGCAAGATCATGGAAGTATATATAGATGAAATGTTGGTAAAGTCCATAAAGGAAGAGGACCATATCGATCATTTGAAGAAAACTTTTGACATACTAAGATGGTACGTGATGAAACTAAACCCGGAGAAATGCGCATATGGCGTAGCCTCGAGAAAGTTCTTGGGTTTTTCGATGTCGCAACGGGGGATCGAGGTCAACCCAGACCAAATCAAAGCTATCGAAAGGATACCCGAGCTCTTGATTACCAAGAAGCAAGTCTAAAGGTTGAGTGGTCGAATCGGCGCCCTATCAAGATTCATCTCGCTTTCATCTGATATATGTCACAAATTCTTTGGCGTGCTCAAAAAGGACAACGGCCTCGAATGGACTCCCGAGTGCATCCAGGCTCTGCGAGAACTGAAGGCATACCTATCATCACTACCTCTACTTTCAAAATTCGAACCTGGGGAGCAACTCCTCAAATATCTAGCCATATCCTAAGTAGCGGTAAGTGTAATCATGATCCGCGAAAGCAAAGGTACTCAATCTCCCATCTGTTACATTAGAAAAACACTCGTCGACACCGAGACGAGGTACACGCACATTGAAAAATTTTCCCTGGCATTGATCGTAGCATCACGAAAGCTTAGACCCTATTTCCAGTGCCACCACATCTCGGTCATCACAAAATTTCCCTTAAGGAGAATTTTTCATAAACCCGAGATATCGAGGAGGCTGGCCAAGTGGGCCATCGAGCTAAGCGAGCACGATATAACATACCAGCTGGAAACAACGATAAATTCACAGGTGCTTGCTGACTTCGTCGTCGAGTTCAATGCAAAAATAATACCTGAAGTTGAAAGGGAAGCCGTCCAAGCTTCCCTTCAAGCACAATACCTCTAGGTCCTATACATCAATGGCACGTCCAATGTTCAAGTTTAAGACTGGGACTCGTACTCGAGGTCCCTATAGGCGAAGTAATTCGCCAGTCCATAAGGTTCCCGGATATGACTAACAATGAGTCCAAGTACGAGGCCGTAATTGTAGGATTGAGGCTAGCACTCAGATACAGAGCGAAGTGGTTGAAACTTCGCTGTGATTCCCAGCTCGTAGTCAACCAAGTCACAGGAACTTACAAAATAAAGGAACAAAGGTTGCAAAAATACCAGACCAAGATCTGTAAGCTACTACCTGAGTTCGACGAATGCCAGCTCGACCAGATCCCACGGGCACAAATGCCGAAGCATATGGCCTCGCCAAATTGGTCTCAGCTACCAAAAGCATCACGACCGGGGAAAAAATCTTAGTCCACCTCCTCAATATATCACTCAACTAAATCGGGCTAAGAACCATAAGCTTGACTTGGGATTGGCGCAATCGTATTATCGCCTATTTTTAAGACGACGCACTTCCAGGCGACAAGAAAGAAGCCAAGAAACTAAGAATGCAATCGGCCAGGTACACTCTCCTTTATAGCAACCTGTACAAAAAAATGTACGGTGCCCCCCTAGCGAAATGTCTGTGCCCCAACCAGGCCCAGCGCATCCTCGAGGAGGTCCATGAAGGCCATTGCGGTGCTCACTCCGGCAATCGAGCACTAGTCAGATACAGGCAGGAAACTATTGGCCCACCATGATAAAGGACACCGCAGACTTTGTGAGGAGATGCGAACAATGCCAAAAATATTCCCCAATGATTCACCAAGCATGTGAACACCTCCACTTAGTCACTTCCAAGTGGGCGTTCATAATATGGGGAATGGATATCGTGGCCCGCCTCCTAGCTGGGCAAGGTAATGTATGATTCCTTTTCGTTTTAACTGACTATTTCTCTAAATGGGTGGAAGCAGGATCATTCGCCCAAATATGGGAAAAGAGGTAATCACCTTTATATGGAGAAACATCATCTGCCAATTTGGCTTACCTAAGGAGATCAGTTGTGACAACAGACCTTAGTTCACAGGAAAGAAAACCACTGAATTTTTTGAGAAATTGCATATCAAGAGGATACTCTCAACCCCATATCACCCAGTGGGTAATGGGCAAGTAGAGTACTCCAACATGTCCATACTAAACATCATGAAGAAAAAACTCGAGGACGCCAAGGGACTGTGGCTGGAAATACTACCAGAAGTATTATGGGCCTAACGAAAAACTCCAAAGACGAGCAAGGGAGAGACACCCTAATCTTTGGTCTACGGGACCGAGGCAGTAATACCAGCCGAAGTCGGAGAACCCAGCCTAAGGTACTCCCACGAAAATGATATGAGTAACGATGAGAGCAAAAGGTAGGAACTCGACGAGATCGACGAACAAAGAGATATGGTGTACATAATAATGGTCGCCCAAAAACAACAAGAAAAATGCTATTACAACAAGAAAGCAAAGTTCCGTCCATTTAAAGTTGGGGACTACGTGCTGAAAGCCAAAACTCAAGTGAGCAAAGACCCCAGGAAGGCAAGCTGGGAACAAACTAGGATGGTCCGTACAAAATCACATGCCAGAAAACAAGGGCTCATTCCAACTAGAAACAATGGAAGGAAAGCAACTACCAAACAATTAGAACATCAGCCACCTCAAATACTTTAACTTCTAAGAAAGTGTCCCCCAAGTCGTACTCTTTTTCCCTCGCTTGAATTTTGTCCCATTTGGGTTTTCTCAAGGAGGTTTTTAATGAGGCGGCAATGGGAACACAGTGACTCGAAGTACGTGAGGGAAGGACCTGTTATTTTTATTGCTCAACTCCTCAATACTCTCGAAGATCAACAATGAAGGGACCAGGTATACTGGAACGGGAGTGGAACACTAGCCAACACCCAAAATCTATAACTCTCTCCAAGTATGTAACCAAAATAGAAACGTCAAAGTAATAAGAAACTTACGTTTATCACATTAAACTTTTTGTATCAAGGTTATGTTCGACATCGCTCAAACATACACTTACTAGCCCTCAGCCGCGACTTAAGAAAAAGGTTATGTTCGACCTCGTTCGAACAAACACCTAGCGGTCCTCGGTCGTGATTTAACAAAAAGGTTATGTTCGACCTTGCTCGAACAAATACCTACTGGCCCTCGGTCGTGATTCAATGAAAGGTTATGTTCGACTAAGCTCTAGCAAACACCTATCAACCCTCTGTCGCAATTTAACAAAAGGTTATATTAGACCTCGCTCGAACAAACACCTACCGAACTCGACCACAATTTAACGAAAGGTTATGTTCGACCTCGCTCGAACAAAACCCATTGTCCCTCGACCACATATCAACGAAGAAACGCACGCGATCCATGAATATTCAGATCCAAGTCCACTTCCAGCTAAAAGACAACAATAATAAGAAGAACATAAAGCGAAACGAGCAAACAACAGAATCAAAAAAAATACCAGTAAAGAAAATAAACCACAGGATCAGAAGAAGATACAAGGAACAACTTTGATATTTCATACTTAAACTGTCTAGAAAGGATCATGAATATGCTGACAAAATTACACAAAAAAGTCAAAAATATTACTGGTCGCTGCCATTACGGCCTTCAGTGCCCTCACCAGCTCGATCTTCAATGACATCACCACCTTGACCACTGATACCCTCACCATCTCAATCCCCCCCGTCGTCGTTACCTTTGCCTTGGGGATAAGGGGTATCATATAAGGCATTCTACTCAAGCTAGTCTACACCCTCATCCCCATTCTTCATATACCTCCTGAGGTACATTGAGAAAATATGAAATACGGGAGGAGGACGGGTGTGCAAGTAACGGGCCTTCTCAGCCTCTAAAGCGACTACTCAATAAAGAAGAACAAAGTTATCTTTTTCTAACTCTCTGATCCTCTCTTCAAATCGATATTCCTTGCCTCTCGCCATTGATGGATCGTTCTCCTGCTCGGATCAGAGAGTCCTGTTCGCCAACTCAAGCATCTCCGTCTTCCTTCGAGCATCCAAATGAGAAGACTCCACCTTCTCGATCTCCTTTTACTTCTCGACAATCTCACTATTGAGGGCCTTCAGCTGAATTCAGCACTCTTCTAGCTGCCCTCGCAACTCGATCCCTTGAGCTTGAAGGTCACTACATTGAGCCTCCACGCCCCTGCTGACCTCTAGATCCTCTTCCCTACTCCTCAACGTCCCTTTGAGAATGCTACACTTCTCGATGGCCTGCACCAGCTCATCGTCCTTCTCTTTCAACTCGTCCTAAAGGTCCTGCATGTTGCCACCCTCACATAACCGCCTGAGGAGATCTCGATACTTTCCACGATACTCAAAGTA